>JANAVB010028818.1:25210020-25367520 GCA_029216955.1 Iris pallida | reverse complement strand
GATATATAGGTGGGTTTTGGGGGGTTTGGGTAAGTTTAAGAGTCTATTAGGGTGAGGGTTTGACTAAAGAATCCTAGAGAATTTCTAAGTGTCCAAAATTTGGAAAGTATAGATTAAGTTGTTTCCTTCTTAGATTTAACTCAATTAATAACTCTAATAAATCTGAAATAAAAATCTAAGATGACCCTTGTTTGCTATGACAAAGGTTGTATGAACTTTTTAAATATTAAACATAAAAATAGCACAATCGATTCCTAAACAGGAGATCTAAGTACATAATTTTTAGGAAAGTGTGAGGTGAAGATCGAGCACTTCAGCGGCTCCTTTTCTCTGTTGACGATCTGAAGATGAGTTGAACTTGCTTTGGCTTTCTGGTGCTGGTGATTGAAACTATAGGGTTGCCAATCAAGAGGGTGCCGAAGTTAAAGATTTTAAAGCCTCTTTATCAAAAGAAACTCCTTCTATTTATTGGGGAGCACATATTCGATGTGCGTAAGGATTATGTAGGAACACTACACGTAGAGATATGAGAGAATCACGAGGTTGCACGGTAGGGGCTACTGCTGAGCTGACACATGGCAGACGCTGGGAATCTCTTTTATCAAGATCTTTGGGAGAGTTATCAACAACTGAATAAACGACACCTGGCATATGTTTATTGTTGATCGGATGAACCTAAGCAGATTATGTTCCTATCTCTGAGGTTGGATTTTTGTCTTATCATAGGGGGCCATTGGTTTAAACAAACCGATTGGATATGGCCCTCGTTTTTGAGAACAAAGTCCATCCTTATTTGTGGTTTAAACAAACCAAACAAAGTCCATCCTTATCTGTGGTTTAAACAAACCAATTCGGTACTATCTGAAAAGATACCCATGGAACCATGCCACCTGCGCTTCTTGCAAAGCTTCTATGTTGCTGCGCTTCTGGCTACGAGTAGACTGTTCTTCAGGCGATGGAGTCACTGCACTTTATAGCGATGAGGCGACTGTGCTTTGAGCGACAGAGTCACTATGCTTTTAGGGCGACAAGTGGACTTGTGCTTCAGGCGATGAAGTCACTGTGCTTTAGGATGACGAGTAGACTTGTGCTTTGGGCAACGGAGTCACTATGCTTGAGAGCTAGCAATAGACTTGTGTTTTGAAGACGACGGAGTCACTATGCTTTAGGGTGACGAGTAGACTTAGACTTGGTCTTGACATGAAAGAAGCCTCTGCGCTTTTGGGCAACGAGTAAACTCGGTTTTTAAGACAAAAGAGCCACTGCACTTTTGGGCGACGAGTAGACTCGATCTTCAAATTAAAGGAACCACTGCGCTTTTGGGCGACAAGTAGACTCGATTTTAAGCCACTGCAGTTTTGGGTTAATGCCAGGGCGTTGTGGGCTGGTTGCGCTTCTAAGTCGAAGGAGCAAGTATCTGTCGAAGTTTTATAAGAGCAATTAATGACTGCTCCTTTGATGGACGAGTCGGTCGTCCTCTTCTTTAATTACCATCGTCATTTAGGGGAATTCCAAGAAGTTAGTGGCCTAGGATTCTGTTGAAATGAACCTATTAAATAAGGTTCATTATGCTGAGTTCTAGGTCATCCCATTAATTTTGGGAGTCTTTTGATCGACGGCCACGTGGCATGTGGTTTGGACCGCACTCACCCTATATAAAGGAAGCTTTTCTAAAGGGTTGTGTCCTCTGTCTCTTTAACATTCCCACCATTATGCTCGATCTTGACTTAGTTTCGAACGGCTATTGGCCTTGCACGTCTTTGTAGAAGAAAGGCTACTGGGTTTTGAGATGCACTTGAATGTTCATCGTGAGGAGTTCGAACCTGAACAACGTCTTGGAGGCCTTCGAGAACCAAGCTTTCGGATTTGGATTGATTGACATTCCGAAGAGGCACAGGTTGTGCTCTGTCCTGTCAATGGCGGTGGCACAGGCTGTGCTGTGGACTGAGTTCTTGCTCGGGCCAATAGCTGCTTCAGGAAGTGGCTCGCTCTGACAGTGATGCACGTTTGGGGGGCTGCACGTCTGTGAAGATTAACCCCTTTGTATGGTGCCTGTGAAGATTAACCCTCTTGTAGATCTCAGGTGCTTTAGTTATTTTCATGATGAATCTGTAATAGATCCTTGTAGGCATGATTTAAATAAAAAAGCTCTTTTTTGTAATCATGATGGATCTATAATAGATCCTTGTAGGCATGATTTAATAAAGAACTCTTTATGAACTGTGGTTTCTAATCTTCTGTCTATACTTTTAGGTACCTGCACTTTTGTGAAGCTTTGTGTAGCGAGAACACTACCTACGCTTTTGATATGTTTGTGCTTTTTCATACTTCTATAACCCTATCTATGTGGGGATGACCCTAGCAAGTCCTCCACAGCTTGTCGACAAGTTTAGGTTCAAGGAAAGTTACCCGAATTGGAAATAGGCTCTAAAAGTCAAATAAGGGGTCTTATGTGCCATTTAAATTTAAATAGCACATGGGACCTCGATCGAGTGGGACACCCTAGGCATGTGTGTAGTAGGCTAAAAATAGTCGAAATCATATATTGGGTCATTTATGTTGGATCGATGTTGAGTCTGAAATTTAAGTTGGAAGTTACGACAAGTCTCACTGTAGATAACTTCTTAGCCTAAATTGACCACAAAGTTGTGCGTAGGAAATAGAATACAAGAAGACATATTTGAGTGGGACATGATATACCAAATCGAAGATAAACTTATTTCGGTCAAAACTCATGAAGGAAGTTTCTAGAGTTTGGCATTTTTTGTGCTCCAAAAATCAAAGCAACCAAAAAAAAATATTATGATCATAAATAATAGTAGAAAAAATATCTATTAATAACAATATTAAATGAAAATAATTAAAAAATTATAAAAATCTAGGGGGCTTACAGACCCTTCAACCACAAGACTTCTTTTGTTAAAAATACGAAAACCCTTACTATGCATTAAATATCCAAGGAATATACCTTCGTAAGCCTTTTCTTCAAATTTGCCTAGGTTATCCTTGGTGTTCAAGATAAAACATTTGCATCCAAAACTTTAAAATATTCAACAGATTGAATTTTGTCAAACCAAAGCTCATAAGGACTTTTTTTTTTGGAATATGTCTGATTAAGACCCTATTTATAACATAACATGCCGTATTAACGGCTTTCGCCCAAAAGTATTGAGGAAGCTTATATTAGTTTAACATGAATCTAGCCATATAGTCAAGATTTCTAATCTTTATTTCCAACACACCATTTTTTTATGGAGTTCTAGGACAAGCAAAATTATGATCAAAACCATTTTTAACACAATTTTTTTTTGAAATCGGTATTGTCAAATTCACCTCCATGATCACTTCTAATTTTGTTGATCATAACATCTTTCTCATTTTGAACACGTTTATAGAAAGTGACAAATTCACAAAAAGTATCACTTTTATTTGCAAGAAAAATGACCCAAGTAAATCTTAAAAAATCATTCACTAAAACAAAAGCATAAGTTTACCACCAAGACTAGCCACTCTACTAGGACCAAATAATCCATATGTGTGAGTTGAAGAGGTCTAACGGTTCTTACCGAGTTGATAGACTTGAACGAGGATTTAATCAACTTATTTTTCTCGCATTCCTCACATACCATGTCTCTCTTGAATGGAATGTTTGGGAGTCCTCTAACTAGATTTTTGGTGGCAAGTCGCGAGATGGTATCCATGTTAGCGTGTTCAAGTCTCATGTGCCAAAGCCAACTTCTATCATTCTTTTCTACTAAACACCTGCCATTGTTAGCACCTTCAACAAAATAAAAGACATAAATGTTATCTTCTCTAATGCCTTCATACACTATGGAGCCACTAGTACTATAATAAATAAACATTTGTGTTTAACAAAGTTAACATCATAACCATTATCCGTGAGGTGACATATGCTAAGAAGATTGTGCTTCAAATTTGTGATAAGATAACCATTCTTAATGCAAGGATAAGGAGGGGATACGATATTACCATGTCCAATGGTATATACCCTCAAGTTACTACCGAATGATATGTGTTCTTCCTTCTTCATCGAAGCATTGCAAATAGTGAAGCATCTTCGGTCATGTGTCATGAGCAATCGCTATCGAGAATCCACTCTTCTAGCATACGATGGAGGGTTCACCCAACATAAGTTTAAGATGAAGATTTTGGTACCCAGTAATGTTTGGGTCCTTGAATTTTAGTTTTAGGAACCTATTTTAGCACTCTCATATCAGCTTGCTTTCTCATTTGACAGTAATGAGGTGTGTGGCCAAGTAGACCACAATAATGACACATAGTGGGTGTTGTAGTTCTAGTAGGAGATAAGTAAGTTGTTGGAGCACGAGGTCTCCTAATTTGATTTCTATTGTGACTATAGTAGAAGGCATGGTGAGATTGGATTTATTGTAACCATTCTGTGTTTAGATTCCAAGTTGGTCACAACAAATAATTTGATCCAGACCATTTTAATTCTATATCGTGTCTAAGATATTGGATTTATCTCTTTATCGTGTTTATATGATTTTGATTTTGAATCCATTCTTGATCGTGTCTAAATCATGCTATATTTGATCGTGCCTAAATGGTTTTGGCCATACTTTTATAATGACCTTCATCGTGTCATATTGCTTCGATCAGGCGTGAATGATTTTCTTGATTAATCGATTTTATTATCCATATTCATGTCAAATCAAATCATTTTATAAATCGTGCCTAAAATAATTTGTTTTTATTCTTTGTCATGCTTTGATCATGGTTAGATTTTGATCGTGTCAAACCATATTATTCCTAAATTTCTTTATTTGACCATCATTTCTGTATTTTATCATGTCCAAGTGATTTTGCTTATATTAATTATTGTACTTTGATTTTAGTGCTATATTTGATTGTATTTCGATTTTAATTCCATTGATCATGTTAATTTAAATTTTAAGGATAATTTTTTTAAGGTGGGTAGATTTGTAACTACTTGGATTTCGAATTTCTACATTTGAAAATTTTGTGCTAATTTTTGAATTATAAAAATTCTTTTCCTAAATTTGAAATTCCATTATCTAAATCAATGTCATTATTTTAGGAATTTATAAAATAATTTTTAGATTTATTGTGAATTTATTTTTAATTCTGATTATTATTGTTTAATTAGTTAATTTTATCTCAAAATTAATTATTGTGAGCATACCAAGCCTTGGGCTTGGATTGTGGGCTAGCTATTCTATTTCCCTACCAAGTATTGCGCTTGGATTGTAGGCTTTTAGTTAGGTTAGGTAATATCTCATTAGCCTAATTGTTCAGTTAATCCTAACTAATAGGTTAGTTACTAATTAGTGGGTTAGTTAAAAATTAGTTGCTAATAGTCATTTAGGTTTGGAGAGCACTCCACTATTCCCTATTAAAATTTGGAGTCTCTAATATTTATTACAGCAAATTACTCTCCCATTCTCTCTCCTGCTACTACTTCTCTCTCCTTCGACCGAGCTCCGCTATTGTCCGTCGTGAGTCGCCGTGTCCAGTCGTACTCCGACGACGACACCACAGAACACCAACCTAGTGCTTCCACTCCATCTTTCACCACTTCAACACCATCTCCATCTTCAATGTCTCACCGCACTACTCCAGCGAACCCCACCACCGCATTGTTGTCGCCAGTGCCATACCCAGATCTACTCTGACAACCTTCACTTCTCTGTCGAATCACCACAGTCTCGTTCCACTACCAACCACAGCCATCCCGACCATCCTTCTCATCTAGCCACTAGACGCCACCTAGCTCCACCCAGTGCTACCACATGTTCTTCCAACCTCCCAACTCCAGGCCCCACACACTCCACTCCCTGATCCAGCCTCTGGACAACACTCGGTCTCACTGTCGTCGCACAATACCACGACTCTCCGTCTCTCCACCGTCTCCACCACCAAGCGCCAACCTCAAGATCACGACCACCTAGCCTTCACCGACCATCACAGAACCATCGCTCTCCACCCCTGCTTACCGACAACAAAGGCTGCCACAAACTCAGCATCAAGGCCCCGACCCATTCCCTTCTAAACAAAACCACCACCACCCCAAACAAAGACACCCACTCACCTGAGCTCTGCCCTCTTTAGAAGCCCACCGTTCCTCCGACCTCATCGACGTCGGACCTAGCCACGACTGTTATGACCAAGATTTGGTAGATCTAGCCAAATCCATCTTCCTCTGCCGCTTATGAACTCCTTGACCTAGATATGTCGCCACCATGACGCGATCTCCAATCGACCGTGTAGCGTCGCCATACTCACAGGAGCGCTGTCCCGGTGAGCTTTCTCCCCGCCCTCCCTCGATCTTCTCTTTTTTTCTTCTCTGTGAGCTGCGGCTTTGAGTTGCAAATGAAGTTTCTCTCTCCAGTAGAGAGAATGATTTAGGGTTTTCAAAACCCTAATAATTATTGGGTTCAGGCTTCAAGCCCATTACCCGTTCTAATTATTCCTAATACTGATAATTAATATTGGGCTAGGCCTACAGCCCAGTTATCTCAGCATGTTTTAGTTATTTTAGGACCTTGGTAATATTTTCAAGAGTAACACACACACGCACACACACACCACACACACACACACACACACACACATATATATATATTATATATATTTTATTTTATATATATATATATTATATATATAATATATATATATATAAATATATATGTATATATATATATATTTATATATATATATATATATATGTATTTAAACTGTTATTTATACTTTTAATATTTTTAGTATATATTTCTTTAAATTTATTTACATGTAGGCTTGAGCCTTTTCGGTGTCAAAACTTGATTTATAAATCAAAATTAATACTATATTTTTTATCTAATAAAAATCATATTTTTCCTATAAGTTATATTTACGAAAATCAAGGTTTTAACCTAAATAGTATTTACTATATTTCTCGGCATCTATTTTATAACATTTACTAATAAAATTTAGTTTCCAAATGATTTCCAAAGTAAGTTCTATTTGATCATGCATTGTTTTATCGATTAATCTTTTAATCATAATCTAATCGTGTGTTTCCTAATTTTTACTTTGCTCAATCTCTGAAATCAATCATCGGCTTTACGGACTACTATTGGGATATTTGGGCATGAGATATGATCTTGGACATTTTTGGACGTTATCTTCGACGACTTTTGGAATGATGTAATCTTTGGAATTATTATTTTGGACTTGAGATTGCGATACCTCCCGTATCGACACATTCGTGTCGTAACGTCAACTTCAGACAACCGAGGCAAGTACTTCTATGATTTTGAATCATTTACTTCATTTCTTATGTTGGACACATTGTTACACGACATAATCTTATATTTCTGGTTTTGTTATCTTGTTCTTTTCTTGTATCCTGGGGAGGAAAATACTACACATATGTGACCAAAGCCCAGCTTAAAAATTCATGTTGATAGCTTAATCGAACACCTGTGCATGTATGATTAAGTCATACCCTATACTTGTTCTTACTCATGATCTTTATCCAGCCTGTCACATATTTTTGTATGTATTTTAAATTCATATGTCATGATCTTTTGATTACATGTCTCATAGTCTGTTAGATTATGCATTTATGGTTCATGTTCATCATGTTCATTTTTTCTTTACTGGTTCATATGTTGTACTTGTTTCATTATAATAGAAAGTACTTGGCTCCAATCCTGACTGGATAACCACATTTTTAGGCGATGACTTAGAGGACTGGTGTTCCACTCACAATGGCACACCTGAGACTGATCACAGTATACTTGAGGATATAAGAGATGCAGTTGCGGACTTATCACTGGAGGTTTCTTAGTTTAGATTAGCATTAACTTTTTGCTGATTAGATTCTTTTATTCAAACATTTTAAGATGTACTCTATTTTGAGGATTCTTGTATCTGACTTTATGGTTTGGATCCTGTAGACTTATTTTACTATTTCATATATACTTGTTAGCACTTATGATTGAGTAGGATTAGACAGCTTACTACCGCCGACTGTGCGGTATAGGCTGGCCGTGTTCCACGAACTCGTGCCCAAACTTTCGGGTATGGGTCGTGACACATTTTATGGTGGCTCATGTTGATCTCCTCTTCACAATTAGTACGATATCGTCGTAGTACGTAGGTTTAGTGTACTATTGCGAGCCTGCGATAGGATATCAGAAATAGGATATTAGGATGAGAGAGTACTCAATCACAAATTAGGTTTTTTTGAGAGATTTTTAGGATGACCTCAGAGAATCTCACTATAAACCCTATCACGAAATCCAATTCTACTTATTTCTGTCTACTCTTCCTTGATTCGTTGTTGAATTTGATTCTTGGTGTTCAATGTTGACTTTGATTTTATCAAGATTAATTTTATGGACCAAGTTAAGGTATATACTGATGACATATTTGATAAGGATAGTAGGATAGGTAAATATCTGCTTTATTATAGAGTATAGAGTTTATCACAGCCATACTAGCTAGCGTGACAAAGACATAGAGCCTGATTTTAGATATACTTATCTTAGTTATAGAATATAGAGTTCCTCGCAGCCATACCGGTTGGCGTGCTGAAAATTTTAGATAATATGATTATAGAAGTATATACCTTAGTTATGGACTCTATCGTTTATCGCGGCTATTGACATAGCGAGGATTCTGGGTAACATGATTACGGATAGACGTATATGATTATCAGATTGTATCATAAATTTTTTCTTAACATATCATCTCTAACATTCCATTGATGTTATTATAGAACTCATTCCGTCATCTTCCCTAGCTCAAGAGTAGGGATATCCTTATTCCTCTGGTCAAGTTCCTTATAGAACTTCATTTTATTAAATCATGAGGTTCCTTGTATAGTAGTTTATAACTTACGAATAGGTTTGTGTCATTGACTCAGTTTTGATTGTTGAGAGTGTAGCTTATGAGTCTGAAAGTGATTGTTGGTTGTGTATGTGAGATATAGGCATCAATCTAGAGATAACTTAAAGTGCAGTACCTGTGTAGCAATAGTTCTATGGTAGGTGTCAGTATCGTTAGTATTGGTACCAATGGTATAAGGGAGAGTAGAATTTGATGATTACCTCGTCTTTCCCTCTACAAAATCCTATCTTTTGATGTTTCTATCCTTGTAAGAGTGATTCAATTTTTTCCTACCCTTGAAATCGTTCTTTGATTTCCAATATTACTAAATTTCGATCCTATTTGATCGTAACTAAATGATTTTGATTATAATTTTAATCGTGCCAAATTTTGATCCTTGATCATACTCGGATGGTTATAATTTTGATCGTGCCTAGATTGCATTTCTATTATTACTCATGACTATGCTTTGATCATATCTTGATCATGATTATATTTTGATCGTGCATAAACTTTCTGGTCATTTGTAGATAACTTAGATTCTATTAACCATGATCATGTTTGAAATTATTCTTAATCATGTCTAAGCTTTAAACTTTGATCACACCTATATGACTTTGATTATGACTTTGATCGTTCCTATCATCCTACACTTAAATTTTGATCATTTCGACTTGATCATGATTTTGATATAAACGATTTGATCCTTTTAGTTGTGACTAGTACGTGCCAAAAATTGGATTTTATTCTTTTCGTTTCTATATGGTTTGGAGTTATGATTTCAAATCCATCCCCAATCATGCCTAATAGTTTGAAATCTTGCCATTTTGATCATTCCTAAATAATTTTTGACCATATTTTGATGTTATTCCTAATCATGCCAAATCAAGCTACTCTATAAATTTTGAGGAACCAAGGAAGAATAAACCACAGAACACTAGAAATTTGAAGGAATTAGTTATAGTTTGGTAGTGGTACATTTTAGACTGGTTATGATACTTTGGACATTGATATGAAATAGATGGAAGAAATGTGTAACTAGGAATAGGAGCAAAGTCAAACGAATAGTAGCATCATTAAATTTTAGAAATGGTTATGTTTACAGAATTATTCCTAGTATGGATTATTTTCATGTAATGATAGAAGATGGAAGACTTCAAAAGAGGAAGAATAGTAGATAATATTGATGCGAAGATAATAATAAGGAGTTTTATTCTTAAGGTCGGTGAGGATATTCAAGAGTGAATACTTGAGGTTACAAATTCTTAAGCTATTTAATTGAGGCTAAAATATTGAACCCAAATATATGAGTTATGCGGTGAAGGACTAAGAACAGATACAACACATAAATTTAAATTTTGTAATACAAGAACCACTATTACCAATTGTAAACTTTCAGGAAAGTAATGATTTAAGAGAAGACCGATTTATGGATGTAAAGGTATAAATTTTGAATATAACGATGATTAAATTGAGAAGTCTAAATTGGAACCATGATGAAGGATTATATAGACGAATTATATAGACGAACGACAGTTTCATTTCAAAACATGGCAGTAGAATTTGAACTTTATGACTATGTTGATAATGGATTATGAATGATTGAGCATTTATAAACGGGAATATGATTTTGAAGTAATATCATTGGAATAATGGTAAGAAATACCTTATATTAGTAGTAAAATTTTTTAATTTTCATGCATATCATAGCTTGTAATCGTTACTTGACTCTTTTTTTCCTATAATAGAGTGATTTTCCTAATCTTGTAATCACCGTTGAATTCATTGTTAGTAAAACCAATTCCATTCTGGTCTTGTATGCTTTTGATTATATTCTTAATCACATCTAAATTTTGACTAGATTCATTCCTAATCATGCCCAAATTTTAATCATGACCTTGCAATTTAGATTCTACTGATCGTACCTAAATTTTTATTCAATTGATCGTAACTATACTATGATTTCACTCTTAACCGTGCCTATGTTCTACTCTTAAATCACGCAATCGTGACTAAAACCGATTCTATTATTGCCATACCTAAATCTAGATTATATACTTAATCATATTTTAGTCCTATAAGACTAGATTCTATCTGTGACATGAATCTATTCTTGAACATGCCGACTATTAGTAATGCGTATATGATTTCGTATGACTATGTGACTTTGATTTCATACATTAAGTTTATCCTAAAATGTGCCTAAATTATTATTTATTTAGTCGCGCCATATAACTTCGATCTTGAGTTGATCGTACATTAACCATTATGTGTTTAGATTCCAAGTTGATCATAACTAATAATTTTGATCCAGACCATTTTAATTTTATATCATGTCTATGAAATTGGATTTATTTCTTTATCATATTTATATGATTTTGATTTCGAATCCATCCTTGATCTTGTCTAAATTATGCTATATTTGATTGTACCTAAATGGTTTTGCCCGTACTTTGATAATGATCTTCATCGTGTCATATTGCTTTGATCGTGCTTGAATGATTTTGTTGATTAATTGATTTGATTATCCATATTCATGTCAAATCAAATCATTTTATAAATCGTACCTAAAATAATTTGTTTTTATTCTTGGTCATGGTCAGATTTTGATCGTGCCAAACCATATTATTCCTAAATATCTTTATTTGACTAATCTTAGTCATGCCAAATTGCATCATTTCTGTATTTTATCACGTCGAAGTGATTTTGCTTATATTAATTTTTGTACTTAGATTTTAGTTCTATATTTGATTGTATTTCGATTCTAATTCTATTGATCATGTTAATTTAAATTTCGAGGATAAAATTTTTTAAGATGGGTAGATTTGTAACTACCTAGATTTCGAATTTTTACTTTTAAAAATTTTGAGCTAATTTTTGAATTATAAAAATTCTTTTCCGAAATTTGAAATTCTATTATCTAAATCAATGTCATTATTTTAGATATTTATAAATCGTTTCCAGATTTATTGTGAATTTATTTCTAATTCAGATTATTATTATTTAGTTAGTTAATTCATTTCAGAATTATTTATTAATTAATTATTGTGAGCCTACCAAGCCTTGGGCTAGGACTGTGGGCTAGCTATTCTATTTGCCTACCAAACATTGAGATTGGATTGTGGGCTTTTGTTTGGGTTGGGTAATATCTCATTAGCCTAATTATTTAGTTAATCCTAACTAATAGGTTAGTTACTAATTAGTGGGTTAGTTAGAAATTAGTTGCTAACTACCAGATTAGTTAGTGGGTTAGTTAGATCTGTTAGTGGGTTTCACTAGTGCCTCTAGATCTATTACATATTACATTTCTGTCTTTTAGGCTTGGAAACCCCTCTACTATTCCCTATTAAAATATTGGGGAGTCCCCAATATTTTATTTAGCAAATTGCTCCTTCACTCTTTCTCACTTTTGCCACTGCTTCTCTCTCCTTCGACGGAGCTCCGCCGCTGTCCGCCACGCACCGCCGTGTCCGGCCGGACTCCGGCGACGACTCCACAGAACACCAACCTAGTGCTTCCACTCCACCTTTCACCACTGCAACACCATCGCCATCTCCCCTGTCTCTATCGTACAACTCTGGCGAACCCCACCACCGTATTGATATTGTTGGACCGTTGAGCACCTCTAGAGGGGGATAAATTGAGTGTGTGCGTGTGTAGCAAAAATAATCACCACTTAAAAATTAAGCAGTTATAAAGACTATGGCAAATAAGAGACAGTAAATAAATGTAATAAAGTAGGAGATCAGAGAATCAAACTCAGTGAACACCGCGATGTATACTGGTCTCCCTCTAAGAGTACTACTCCAGTCTCGAGTACTCTTGCTCGATGTTAATCTACCATTCACAAGCTAAATGAGAGCTTATAGTCTCTTTACAATTGGTGATGAGCGCATGACCGACTCCAAAAATTGATTCCAAAAACTGGAACGATTTTTGAATTACAACCTCCGATACAACTCTTCTGAACCAAAATAGTAGATCAAACAGAAATATACTAGATTTGGCTAAGAGTGGTATTGGCTAGATTTGAAATCTTTTGCTCATTGAAAACACTTTAGAAAGATAGAGAAGAGAGAGTGAATGAGTGATTTGGAAAGGTGGAAATCATTCTCTATTTATAGTATTTTTTTCTGACCGAACTCGGATAGAGTTCATACAGATTTCGGATGCATGCATCTCGCAAACGAACGTTGGATGCAGATTTGGTAGGAACTGAATTTCAAATAACCCAGACTGAACTCGGTCAGATTTCTGTCGGAGTTATGTTGGGTCAAAATAGTAAAGAATGGGCCAAATGTGCATAGGTTTGGGATTTATAGAATTGTGGAGTTTTTTGGGATTATGTGGGAAGGCTTATTTGGATATGTGGACTGGGAATAACCTAAGCCAGTATCAATCCCGTACGACCTCACAATGTATTTCCAAGACTCAATAAAATTGAAAATACGAAAGAAAATTTAAAATGACTCAATCTTGATTCCAATGCAATTGCTTCTGGATGTCGATGCAATGTAAACGTAGTATGACGTAGATGTTCTTCTTTATCTAATACATACAACTTGTAGCAATTCATACATTTTGTGTATCGACCAAAGTTGTTGTTGATTATCAAAATCAGGTGTGACCATTAGCCAATAGGCCAACAATCTTCCCCATTTTGATAATCGACAAACTATAAGTCTATACCAAAATATAACAAATATATAATATTGAAATATATACCTAACTTGCTGACTTATTCTAAATTGATCGAGAATTTTAAAATCTGCAATTTGCTCTTTGGTATTGGCTCATTCTTCCCCTTTGTCATTTTCTCAAAACATGTGGCTCTCTTGCAATATGTGAAGCCAAAAATAATAGACAAAGAAAAAGATAGAGTAATAGACACAAATTTATATGTATGAAACAAGTCACAGCTCAACAGAAATACTAGCAATAGCAGTGATAAATAAGGAGAAATGGAAACTAGAAGATATAGTACATAAACTCAAATACTACTGAAATAGAGTTCATAATAACTAGAACTAAAAGAGTGCAAGCTACTACATATGTCCAAACTAAATAAAAATAGTACAACTACATTATCATCAGCAGAGAAATCCACAAAATACTACGCTAACAGACAAAAGATCAAAGATCAGCAGCAACATTGGTGGGATCAGCAGGTGGATGAGGATCGACATAGGCCATCGTCAGAGCAAAGAAGTCGAAGGTGTGCGGATCCTAAAACCGCGGTCCATAGAATCCAAGATGCCAACGACCACTGAATGTCTGCAATGCCATTTCTTAAGAATTGGGCCTGATAAGTATAGTGATACTCAGCATCGATATAGGTCTGATGACGTTGTCTCTGAAGAGTGACAAACTCATCGAACCTCTAGCAAAATTAGCCGTCAAACTGGCCTGGAGCATCAGCAGGAGCAGCGACTGGATCTGGTAGAGGTGGAGCAGCACAGGATGGAAGTGGAGGCTGAGGGTATCTCCTAGACCTAGTCAGATCAGAAGGTGACCCAAAAACTGGACATATGTCAAGGTTGATTCTGAATTTCTGGAAGATCACCGCAAGATGCATAAGGTAAAGGAGGTTGCGGCCTGTCCTCCGGTAACTAATGAGGTTTGCACTAAAATTCTTTAGAACAGAGAATGTAACTCCAAAGTAAATATGATACATGGCTGACATCTCTAAGAATGTCATCTAATCAGTAGACCCGTCTTAGGAAGCAAAGCAGAGTAAACGATACGATTGAGTTCAGAGAAGTTATGGTTAAGGTTTTTTGTGTACAACCAACCTCCCCGAGGGACTAGACTCGGATGACACGTAACAGCCTTAAGAGAATCAAGGGTCATATCATTAGGAAATTAAACTGTCTATCTCGACTAGAGCTTCGTCGTTGTCCGACATATGGTAGTACTCACTTAAATCAGCCGAGTTAAATTCAAGTTCTATTCCACCGACACAAGAGTAAATATTGCTACAGTCTGTTTCTTACAGATTGCAATAAAACATACGCACGACGTTTATATAAATTTCATTAGAGATTTTAAAGTAATCTCGAAGTCCTAAATTCACAAAGGTTGATGCATACTCCGAAAAGATAGTAAAATTGATCGATTTTTTGTGGCAAATTTTCCGGTATCGAAAGTGGCTAAACCAAGATTTGGATATTTCCGAAGTTGGAAATAGGTTTTTGTCAAAATCCACTTCGTCGTCGGGATGAATGGGACTAAAAACATTGGTGGGTTCATACTCCGAAGTGGAGGATGAAGCCGCGGAGTCTCTCTTCTTTCTCTTGAAGAGGTTGGGAGCCATGGAAAAATAAATAGACAAAGGAGAGATATACCTCAAAAGTAGACCAAAAAGAGGGGAGCATACCTTCTTTGAGCCGTTAGAACCGAGGGAGATGAAGTTTGAAGCTTTGCAAGAGGGATTTCAAAAGCTAGGGTTAGGTTTTAGAGTGCTCGGGTTGGCTATAATATGAAGAAGATGATAAATAGAGAGAATTAGGGCCGACTGTAATAGCTGCTATCTTTATAAAAGACCACGACCGAGTTCGGTCCGAACTCGGTCGAAACATAAACCAAGTTCTGTCCGAGTTCGGCTAACCTGAATCCCCATTCATTTTATGTGTAATTAATGATAAACATACTTAGTAACTCTTAAATCTTTGATTTAATAAAAATTTATTACTTTGGGTTAGCTGTAGGGGCCAGATTCCAGCTAGCGATAGTCCGAAGACTAGTGCATCGTGTCGCTTCAGGCTATTTACGCATGTATGACAGAAGGGCCCATTCGACTTATACCCAAAATAACTTCAATTAATAAATCACAGAATATCAAGTTTTAAGTAATTTTATTAATCATAACACATTATGAATATGAGAAATCAAGTATGCCTAACTCGTGATGCAGATAATTAAAACGGTATTCAGCTAGCAGTTTTCTGAAAATATCTGCTAATTGATGATCTGTGTCAATGAACTCTAAGCAAATATCCCCATATTGTTTGTGATCACATAAAAAGTGATGATGTATCTCTATGTGCTTTGTGCATGAGTGACAAACAAGGTTCTTAGTCAAATTAATCGTGCTAGTGTTATCATAGTGTATAGAAATCTTCGTGTAGTACAGATTATAGTCTTCTATGATTTACTTCATCTGCAAAATCTGTGCACAACAACGTCCTGTGACGATATACTCAGCCTCAGTTGTTGATAGAGCAACAGAGTTTTGTTTTTTTGCTAAACCAGTGTAGAAGCATGGAAAATATCAGAATGATGATCTATGCGGCTCGGAACAGGAGAACCCCATGCGGCTCATACAGGAGCAGTCCCATGCGGTTCAGCTCATACGGCTCGGGGCAGGAGAGTCCATGCGGCTTACATAGGGACAGTCCTATGCGGTTCAAAGAGCCCCCTAGCCGCATGCAGTTCAGAAGTACATACGGCTCACATACGACCAACAAAGATATGCGGCTCGATCAACACCATGTGTCCCCATGGGACTCCTTCACACAGCTGGCCATCGAGTAACGGCCCTATTCAATGCTCTGCCATGATTTGACAGCTGACGGCTCTGACATGAAGTGTCATAATGGTCCTGTCATAATGACAGACTCTTTAGGAATAGGAGAAAATCTCTGACACGATCCGAGATTGACACGTGGCTACTCCCATGCGGCTCCAGTAAAGAACAGCTTCATGCGGCTGGTGAGAATCACCTTCCTGCGGCTCACCAAGAAGCCATCCCATGCGGCTCGCAAGTATTATACCTATGCGGCTCACTGAGAAACTATCCCATGCGGCTCGCAAGTACTATACCTATGCGGCTCACTGAGACGCTGTCTCATGCGGTTCATGGATATCATACGGTTCTGACAGGGTCCACCATTAAGACACGTGGCAGAGATTCAATGGCCCCCACGACTTGACAGCTGGTAGCAAGGATGATTATGGGATACAGATCAATCAAAGATTTACCAGATCCCAATGACCATATTTAATGTTATCCTCATAATTAATGAGATCAGGTCATATCATTCATGATCAAGCCAATGGGACACGTGGTGAGAAATCCAAGCTTGACACAACCAATCATGCAGATTTAAAGCAATCAGCATTAATCATTCACAGGATTCAATACTATCCCCATTTATGGCCCAGATCCTTCACGCCCAAAATTAATGGTCCCGATTGATTATACGTCAGGCCACCGCCACTTTGAGAATGGGTAATCATCCAAACCCTAATGATGCCCCCACTATTATAAATAGCAAGGTGCCATTTCCTTGTAACATATATACGATCAGAAGGAGATAGACAAAGAGAGCTTCCCCTTAATAATCAGAGAGAAAATACACAGAGAAAGAGAGAAGTCAGAAGGGCAACACGAGGAGAGCAAGAAGAGCATTTCTTCGTCAACGCCAACCATCTTTTCACAGGAGCCAAGGCTGCATACCGATCGTCCAAGGAGTAAGGCAGGGCTGCCGTTGCCTTCCCGAGCCTCTATCGTCACCCCCAGAATCTAAAATAAACAATTATACTTAGATTGCTGTACCTAGGTTTTCGTCCCTAGGCTTTCTTTGTACAAGCGAGTTTGTATTGTGAGTCTAAGTTCAGTCCTCCCATAAAACTATTCTGTACTTTTACAATCAATGGCAAACACGATGGCTACTCTGCTGGGGACAAACTTCTCCACGGCTGAGGAGTTGGTGACGCAATCGGATGCAGCCAAGCTTGGCTCCACGCAACAGAAGATGGTCGCCCGGTTCGACCAACAGGCGTTCGAAGAAATGCTCTCCGACAAGAGCACTGGCCCGGTCCAGAAACGAGCCCGCACAAAAAAGGCCCGCAAGGAGTGGAGGCCCCGATCCTTCGTTCCTACTGAAGCTCTTGCAGAAATACCCTCTGTTGCTTAAAACGGCAGAAAAGACTCTCCCGCGGCCCCACTTCAGATCATAGACGACTCTGCTGTCCCCAAGTCCGACGGAAGAAAACACTATGATGCTGGACTTGCAGGGGAAAAGAGAAACTCTATGCGATCCGAGCCGCATAAGGGTATTAACCGCAGGGAGAAAGCTCATGCGGCTACATCCGCCGGCCGCATAAAGAAAATTCATGCGGCCACATCTGTCAGCCGCATAGCTTATGCGGCTACAGTTGCCAACCACATGGATGAAACTCATGCGGCTAAGAAAGTCAATCGCTTGCAGAAAACCCATGCGGCCACAATTGTCAAACGCATGCGGCCAGCCTGCACGGTCGTGACTCCTAGCCGCATAAAAACAACTCATCCAATGGCAGAAGACAACCGCATGCAGACAGCCTGCACGGTACCCAATTCTAGCCGCGTAGCATCCGTTCCACGCTTCTCTCGATCAGTCTTCGACCGTCTCTCATGCGGTCCTGACCCTGATGGTTCTCTGGATGATAAGCCAGACTCTGTGGTATTCAACTTGGACTCCTCCTATTACGCACCCGCAAGTGCTAAAAGGAGGAAGTCTAGGGCAGCGCAGGCTCACCAAGTCCAGTCAGCTGTCCCAACCTCTAACTATCGGGGCATCCCGTTGATTATCACACGGGCCTCTGATGGGAAGTTGTATAGAACCGCTCGAGTCCAGCCCCCGGCGGCAAAGGGACAAAGTGGTTCCTCTGACCTGCGTGAAGCGATCCTCCACAAGCACAAGGAAAGAGAAGGAGCCTCGGCGTGCAAAGAGTCCGCGCTTGGACATCACTGCATCCAAATCATCGTCAACTGCTGTTGCAACAGCGCGGCAGCAATGGAAGACCGGCCGTCCGTCTTCCAAAGACTACAGCATCCGAGCTCAGAGGACGAGGCACCTCCTGTTGTCTCCTGCAATTCTACTCAGAAAATCCCCACCGAGGGGAGAGGAAAGAAGACAAGCATCTCCAGTCCCAGGATATCAACCACTGCAGCTAAGAAACCGTCGTCTAAACGGCTGTCCTCCACCGAAATATTCCAACACACCCGTTCAAAGACAAAATCTGCTGCAATGGGAAATTCATCATCCACGTCGCTGGGGGTCGTGGGAACTGGGGGTAGCACTCCTCCGAACATACACAACAATCCGATGTTTCAAGGAGCCGAGCCCGGGGAAACAACTCTCCCATCAGGTACAACAGACGCTGATGTCCCCGTGGACATCCATGGCTCTCAAGACGAAGAAAGCTCCGAGGCTGGGGATACCGTTCCCTCCGAGTCCGAGCCCGAAGAGAACATTCCCACCTACCCCGATGACTTTTCGGTACATGGGTACGACTCGGAGGGCACATCCTCCACCGTTCCTTCCATCACTCCTCATGTAAGGACGATGTTCATGACGGACAGCAACCAAGGTGGTTCCAGCGATCGCCAATGCATCGACACTTTGGAGGCTATTCTGCAGGCCTTGGTCAAGTCTGTAGATGAAATCAAAGTCACTCTTCCAACTCTGTAAGGAGGAATGCCTGGCCAAACGAGCACGGGTCCCGCAGTCAATGCGGACTCGAACTCAGCAGCACCAAACCCGGGCAATAATCCTTCCGAAATAACAGCCCCTACCGCGACAGATGAGGCCCAAGAAGTAAGAAGAGAGGTTCAGGAGCTCCGAGCCATGTTCCATGCCCGAGAAAACGCTCAAGACCTCAGAATACGGCAACCATACCCTGCTGAATGGAGGGATGTTCCATTCCCACCGAAATATAAGCCATTCAATATCAACCCGTATGATGGCAAGACCTCAGCAAGTCGGTACATCACTTACTTCGAGGTCACCACCGACCATCTGCCCCATGATGATGCTATCCTCATGCGATTATTCATTGGGGCATTGGAAGGAGTCGCCTTCGACTGGTATCGCAATCTGCCAGACAACTGTATCCACTCCTTCGCCAGCTTCAAGCGCCTGTTCTTGGAGAGATTCTACGAAGTAGGGCAGGACGTTACCATGTCCACCCTCATGGACGTCGTCCAAGGAGAGAAGGAGCTAACAAGGAACTACATTGAGCGATTCCGCCAAACTGCCATGAAGCTGCCCTCTGGAAATCCAGATTCCTCTTTAATTGAAATTTGCCAAAAGAGACTGCTTCCAACGATCAGTCTCTGGATGGGCGAAAGTCAATTCAAAGATTGGAAGACGTTCATCATCAGCGCCACAAGCGCCGAAAAATGACTGAAGAAGGGTCGCCAACTGGGATTGCATATCTCGGAAGAAGAAAACAAGGGCAAGCGTCCCAACAACGATAATGGGGGTAGCCCCTCCAACAATCGGGACAGCAATGGAAAGCAGGCTATGGTGGCCGATACAGCACAAAAACCTGAGCCGAAGCCCGCAGACAAACAATGGCCGCAAATCACTTACTCCTTCGAAGACAGTCACGTTAAGCCCATCTTGGACATGCTCATACAAGGGGACAGAATTCAGCTTCTTCTACCAAGACGGGAACCGCGGCCGGCAGAGATGGAGAATCCAAAGTACTGCCATTATCATCGCTATGTTCATCAAGCTACACACGATTGCTACCAGCTGAAACGGTACATCCAGAACCTCATCGATTCGAACGCTCTGGCCATCGATTTTGAAGAGGTAACCGTGGCGGCCAATATGGTGTCCGTACATTCGGCAGCTTCCCGCCGACGGAGACTCAAGACGGGGTGGTCCCCGTCCCTCTAGCGACAATGGAGATTACCAATCTTCTACCTTTCCGAGATCAGGCTGTCGGTCTAGTGCCCCTCACCACATCACGAGGGGAGGTCATGTGGATCCATCCAGACTTGGTGTCAGAAGTAACTCGGCCCACACCCTCTTCCACCAACAAAAAGAAAAGTAGAAAAGTCAGGACCTGCCACACAATTTCGGCAGACAACGAGGAAGCTACAGCCGTCGTCACGCGGTCCGGAGCGCAATTCCAACCTGCGGTTGACAATCCAACCGAAAATTATCAACCCACTACAACTGATGCTCCAGGACCGGCTCAGCCTTCGACGACCGACAAGCCTAGGCCGAGGAAGACTCGCTTTGACAAATCCCTCCGAAAAGAGGCAGCCCAAGGGCTAGAGAGGCCCTACAACTTTGACATCTTAGCACAATTGGCTAACACACCGGCCAAGTTGTCACTGTACGAACTCCTAAGGCTCTCCAAGGACGTTCGTATTGTATTAAGCGAAGCACTCCAAAATGCCGATGTCTATCTGGCTCAATCCAACCTCACTGGGGAGGACTCACCCGTGGATCTCCAAGACAGTGCCTGCACGGGAGCAATGCCCAACATCGTCTTCACTCCGCAGGACATGCTCATCAAAACCAACCTACACGATCGCCCGCTATACTACACGGGATACATCGGCGACGTGAAGGTGGATCAGATGCACATAGATCCTGGCTCTTCCATAAGCATCATCCCGAAGGGTCTGCTACATTATCTCCGTATCCCAATGCATCGCCTGACGCCTACAAGCACCGCCATCAGCGGTTTCAATTCGGGCAGGAGCTACCCTATTGGAAAGATTCGTCTGAAGTGTCAAATTGGCGACCTCCAGTCCGAAGTCACCTGCTACGTCATAGATGCAGACACTTCTTACAACATCCTCTTGGGGCGCCCATGGATACACGATTACATAATCGTACCTTCCACGCTACACCAGTGCTTCAAATATGTCGATAAATATGGCTTTGTGAAGACGGAATTCGCTGACATCGATCCCTTCAAAGGGGTCGAATCTTACTACTCGGACTCCTGCCTATACGAAAAGTCGAAGAGGCACCTTGATGAAGGAAACGAACAAGCTGGTACCGAAATGGCCACAGGATCAGAAGAACCTCTGACAATCCACCTCCAAGCTCGCAAGCCAGGCAAGTCCGTGCCCCTTACTGCCACTCTGCGGAAGGACGCGATCAGCCTCTCGGCGCAGGAGGAGCAGATGATAGTCCGGCTGCCAAGGTCAGGCCAAGTGTCGAGACCCACAACGGGGCCATTGACAATCAGACTACCGAGAATCGGTCAACCCCAAACGGAGAAGCTCAATCCCTCCGATAGGCCACTGACGATACGCCTTCCCAAGAAGGGCCGTCACCCCGATGCGAGGTCGGACACTTCTAGCGAACCGGCCACTCCTCGCTCCACATCAAGTGCCAAACTGGGGATCGCTAGTCTGCCAACGACTCCACGCTCGGCTCCATCAACTGAACCACTGACAATCAAGCTTCCCAGGACGTCCTCTCAGTCTTCATTCACGCAGGGGGTAGCCGAAGAGGAACCAGAGTTAGCCAAGTATATGGCTGCCCATACTGATGTTCCCTCCGCAGATGATGTAATCCCCCTAGAAAAGATACCTTACTTCCTCAATAAAGGGTTATCTTTGAACTATACCGAGCTCAATAAGCTATGTACAATATATGTTATGGAACACGGTATAGGCACTCACCTACACATGCAAGTGACAAATGTGTACACCGCGATCCAGCTTACTCCAGTAGAAGACGCTTATCGAATAATCGAGGAAGGGGATCATCCGATCATCTTCGGCCGGACGAACAACCTGCATCCCCTCACCATAGAGGAAGCCGACCTCGTGTCAGATGCCGGAAGACTGCCTCTGCATCTCTATAGCCCCCAATCCAAATATCTCATGCAGAAATAGGGGTATGATCTGGAGACGAGGCCAGGTTTGAACTACGGCACTGGGCGACGATTACCTTTGAAGCCACCAGTCCCGGCGGGCAAACCACGAGACTACTATAGCAAAACTCGATGCGGGTTGGGGTATGTAACGCCTACTACAACCCCTGAGAGTTCAGATGAAGAATGCGACTGGCAGTCACATTCAACCGGGTCACCAACTTCGGACTCGGATACCAGCATCGGAGATGTGTTCAGACAAGTCATGACAGTCAATATGGTATTCGTCGACGCTTACGAAGAAGACGAAGACATCCCCAAAATCCTCGAGCTAGAGCCGTGGTCCCAGCAATTGGACGCACAATGGGAAAAGCGGTTCGAACTGAGAGAACCTCCTACTGAAGATGAGGTTATACAAGTTGACCTCGGCAGCGAATCTTCTCCAAAACCAATCTTCGTCAGTAAAAGCCTAGCAGACGAAGAACGGGAGTCGCTGCTAGAACTTGTCAGAGAATACATTGATGTGTTCGCCTGGAGCTATGAAGACATGCCAGGGTTAAATCCCGACATTGCTCTTTACAAACTCAACATTCGGCCAGATACGAAGCCAGTCAAGCAACAACAGCGACGCTTCTGCCCAGACATCATGGACGCGATTGAAGTCGAAGTCAACAAACTGATAGCCAGCGACTTCATTCGTGAGGAGCAACATCCCGATTGGGTCGCCAATATAGTACCCGTCCTCAAGAAGAATGAGAAGATTCGAATCTGCATCGACTTCCGTAATCTGAACGAGGCGTGCCCCAAAGATGAATTCTCCCTTCCTATCACAGACATTATGATCGACAATACCTGCGGCTTCGAACGTATGTCATTCATAGATGGCTTCTCGGGATACAACCAAATCAAAATATCTCCTGATGACGAAAAGCATACATCATTCCGAACGCCAATTGGCACGTACTGCTACACAGTCATGCCTTTCAGTTTGAAGAATGCCGGTGCCACATATCAAAGAGCCATGAGCATCATCTTCATAGACCACTTACGCAAGACAGTGGAGTGCTATGTTGATGATATAGCCGTTAAGAGTCGCTGCAAGGGAGACCATCTGCAAGATCTAAGGACGGTATTCGACCTAATGCGAGCGCATAATTTAAAAATGAACCCTACGAAGTCCTTTCTGGGCGTATCCAGCGGGAAGTTCTTGGGCTTCATCATCACTGCACAGGGTATCCATGTAGACCCTGAGAAAACGAAAGTAATTATGGAGATGGGTCCCCCGAGAAATCTCCGTAAACTCAGAGGCCTCCAAGGGAGGCTAGCTTACATCAGGAGGTTCATTTCTAACCTCTTCGCGCGATGCCGACCGTTCACACACCTCTTGAAGAAAGGAGTCTCATTCGTATGGGACGAGGAATGTCAGCGTGCTTTCGACAGCATCAAAGAATATTTGTTAAATCCTCCAGTTTTGGTGGCTCCGGTTCCTGGAAAACCATTCCTGCTCTATATACGAGCAATGGAACACTCTCTCGGGGCTCTGCTGGCAAAACAACGATGCAGGCCATGAGCAAGCCATATATTACCTCAACCGAATGATGATTGGGCCAGAGCACCGATACACCGCTGTGGAGAAGGAATGCCTCGCCTTGGTGTTCGCCATTCAGAAAATACGACACTATGTCACCGGACAAACAATACATGTGATCTCACGAGTCAACCCTCTCAGGGTCCTCATGACTAAAGCAGGGGCACTCAGCTCTCTCCTCGCTACTTGGGCAATATTGTTGTCCCCTTATCATATGATCTTTGTCCCACAAAAGGCAGTCAAAGGTCAAGCCCTGGCAGACTTCTTAGCAGCCCACCCGGGCTCGGAGTCTTCCAGAATATATGAAGAGATCCCAGATGAGGTCGCCGACTCGCATGCAACCTCTCACGATAATATATGGCGAATGTTCTTCGACGGTGCTTCAAGGACCGGACCTAAAGGCAATATAGTCGTCGGAGTCGGGGTAGTGCTAATCTCCCCTTCCGGATTGGTGATTAACCGCGCTTACTCTCTCACAGAGCCCTGCTCTAACAATGTGGCCGAGTACAATGCTTTGGTCATTGGCCTCCAACTTGCAAGAGAGCTGGGGGTAGAATATCTTGAAGCATACGGCGATTCTCAGTTAATCGTCAATCAGATCCGGGGCTCATACGAAGTCCGCCACGAAGATATGATCCCCTATCACCAAATAGCGATCGATATCATCTCGTCATTCGAGGGGTTCTTCATCGAGCATGTCCTCAGACTCCAAAATATTGAAGCCGATGCCCTAGCTGGTCTTGCCGCTTCCCTAGCAGTTCCGAACTATGATCGCCAATCAGTAGATGTTATAGGCCATGAACTGGTCTGTCCCAAGAACAATGTGCAATTTGTGGCGAGTTATTCCGCCCACACGATCGATGATGCCCCAGATTGGAGACAACCATTCATCGACTTTGTCATCTACGACATCCTGCCCGAGAACCCAAAGGAAGCCACTTCCATCAGACGGCGTTCTCTCAGATTCTTCTGCGATACAGAGACAAAAATGCTGTATCGCCGCTCCTACGACGGATTACTACTTCGGTGTCTGTCAAACGCAGAAGCCAAAGAAGCCGTACGAGAAGCTCATGATGGCGTCTGTGGGGCACACCAGCCCGATCCTAAATTGCAAGACCGCCTTCGACGAATGGGCTACTATTAGCCCACGATGGTGGCAGATGCGATAGATTATGCTAGAAAATGCAAAGCCTGCCAAGTCCACGCGGACTTTATTCACCAACCATCCGAGTTTCTACATCCGACAGTGGCGTCCTGGCCATTCGAAGCATGGAGAATGGACATCATTGGTCCAATCACCCCACCTTCCTTCCGAGGACATCGCTTCATACTTGCGATCACTGATTACTTCTCCAAGTGGTCCGCAGTTTGTAAACCACGCATTCTACCGCTTTGGACTGCCCCGAAGGATCATCCATGATAATGGTCCGCAGTTTGTAAACCACGCATTCTACCGGTTTTACGATAAGCACCGTATTCAGAATGTCGCTTCAACACCGTACAACCCGGCAGCGAATGGGTTGGCAGAGGCATTCAACAAAATAATCATCAAACTCCTCAAGAAGTTTGTCTCCTCCAACAAACACGACTGGAACGAGAAGCTCGGTGAATGCCTATGGGCTTATCGCACCACAGTTCAAACAGCCACCGGGAATACACCATTCTCCCTGGTGTACGGGAGCGAAATAGTCCTCCCATTGGAGACTCAGATCCCCTCACTACGCGTCGCCCTCATGCATCAATTGACGACAGACGAAAACCACCATCGTCGGCTACAGGAATTGAAGGCACTAGATGAAAAGCGCCTCTTGGCTCAGCAACGAATTGAGCTATACTAAGCACGCATCTCTGGAGCCTTCAACAAGAAGGTAAAAATCAAAACATTCCAGGTGGGCGATCCCGTCCTGGCAGTCCGAAGGCCGATGGTCATGACTCACAAGATCGCCGGTAAATTCCAGCCAAAGTGGGAAGGCCCATTTATTATTGAGACAGTATTCTCCAACGGTGCTTACCGCCTCGTAAAACAAAATGGAGACTTGCTCATGTTGCCCGTCAACGGCAAGTTCCTGAAGAAATATTATGTCTAAACGATATTCTCTCCAAGATCTTCGAGTCTTGTACCCACTGGTACCGCTGAACTCACATCCACAACATTTCAGATTATCGAGTCATGTACCCGCTGGTACCGCTGAACTCACATCTACAACATTTCAGATTATCGAGTCATGTACCCGCTGGTACCGCTGAACTCACATCCACAACATTTCAGATTATCGAGTCATGTACCCGCTGGTGCCGCTGCACTCACACTTTTTCAATATTCTAAATTACCGAGTCATGTACCCGCTGGTGCCTCTGAACTCACATTCCGGTCACTCTTTCAGATAGTAAGTCACGTATGATTATACCTCTGAACTTTCTTCCTGGAAGAGATCCTCCCTCATGATCCACTACCCGCGCTCCCAGTGCATAAAAAGGGTGATCGATCCACAAATTTCCGAAACGGCCATGTCCTCATTACCTCTGAGTCGTTTTCACTTCCACCAAAAATAAACCGCCCCCTCGCATAGAACTTCCATGTTCTCCTACCTCTGAGTCGTTTTATGTACCCCCTCTTCATTGAGCCCACTCCTGCCATGTCCTCATTACCTCTGAGTGGGAAGGCTCCGTCGAAGAAACCTTCATGCTTGCCATATCCACATTACCTCTGAGCAAGTATGTCGGTCCCCTTTCAACCTATTATCTGTACCCACAACCGGAGTACGACAAGGATAATAGGTCCATAAATGTCCTCTGTTGACCACAAATGTCCTCTGTTGACCACAAATGTCCTCTGTTGACCACAAACGTCCTCTGTTGACCACAAATGTCCTCCTTTGACCACAAATGTCCGCTAGTGACCACGAATATCTTCCGTGAAGTCTTCCCTGCCATGTTCTTATTACCTCTGAGTAGGAAGATTCCACGGTAAAACCCTCATGTTTGCCATGTTCTCATAACCTCTGAGCAAATATGTTGGTTTCCTTTCATCCCATTATCCGTATCCTGAACCAGGGTACGCCAAGGATAATAGGTCCACAAATATCCCTTGCTAAGCTTCTTAGCATAAATCCACCATCTCACCATGCCCCGGGAGCCCAGCTGCTCTACGGCATTCTTTTTCCCAATACCGAGAGCACCCATGACCACTTTGCCATGGCTGTTCCGGATATCCTGACCAAACTTGTTATCCGTATCCAAAACCAAGGTATGCCTAGGGTAATAGGTCCATAAATAATCCCCCAGCAAGTCCAATTCCACAAACGCCACAAGTACAAGAAAGAGAAGATGAGTTGAAACATGCTCATTTATTCAAAATTCAAAGTGCTATATCATTTGGGATCACATCCCTTACAAAAAGAAAAGAAAAAAGAGAATCAAAAGAAAACAGAAAGCTGATCACTGAGACGGTCCGTCAGCAAGCCAATCGACCGCTCAATCCTCTGGGTAGCTCGACGCTCCGCCTCATGGGTCAGCACCACCTCATCCTCCAGTTGAGCATGGGCTTGCCAGTTATCCTCGAATCTCTTAAAGGCCCGCTCCAGGTTAACAGAAGATCAGGAAACCTTCTCGGCCTCCCGAACGATTGACTTCTGTTTCGTCTGTGCAGCCTTCAGCTCTGACTCTAAGAAGGCCAACTCCTTCTGGAGTGCGAGAATCCGCTCCTTCGTGTCAGCAATTCCACGAGAAGCAGACTCTTCCCGAGCACGACAAGCCTGACTCCGATGACCCAGCCTGTCATACGAAGCGGAGAACTTGTCAAGGTCTCCCTGTACAACGGGCCCGACAGTATCTCGAGCGAGCTTGATCCTATCCCGAGCAGCAATGAGGAAGCCCCGCTCCCACTCAATCGCAGTAGGCAAACCCGCCTGCCGTATCGCCAGCAATTGGGTAACAAGCTGATCAGCCTCTGCCAACTTAGGCTCCAGGAGTGCAGCCAACCCCACCCCGCCAGGAAGGGACTTCAAAGTTGCAACCTGACCCCGAGCGCACCGGAGAGATAGAAAGAAAGGGGTCCCCCGTTCTATAGCAGCGCCTACACCCCTTTTTAAGTGGCGATAGAAGCTGTCGACTACATCCTGCGTCACTTCGTCCAGAGCCTCGAGGAAGCCGGTGTCAACGGGAGTGTGGCTAGCAGCGCTGAAGAAGACGCAACAGAATCTGCCGCTCCTGCCACAAGAGAAACAAACTTCGCACGGAAGGACGTATGAACGGCGGCCAACTCCTCTTCAACGGCCCGCAGAACTTGAATGCTCGGTAGGGTCGAGAGGTCAATCTCCGGAGCCGTATGATCAGCAGAGGACGAGGTGGAAACCATCGCCAGCTCCATTCCCATCTGCCCGGGGTTGGCGGGAGGCCCCTCGATATGAAGACGGCGAAGGAGAGGGAATGCTCCTTTCTCCCAGATCACGGCAGGCCGAGCCTTCCCCAAGAACATCCGCGGTGGGAAGTAAAGGGTCAGGACCTGTAGGGCCAAGGCAACCATGAATCGATTTGACTCGGAGGATATGTTGATAGAGCAAATAAGCCCCTTCACTAGTCAATATTTGGCTTATCTTACCAGTGGAGGAGTGTGGAGGCTGAGGTTCGCCTACAGCCACCGCAGCCTCTTCACCAACAGTCTCTGAGTCAGGTATAATAGGCTCCTCCGCCCTTGCACCCTCGGGAAGGGATGCAACGAGATCGGCATCGCCTTACTGAAGTTCAGCGATCTCGGAGACGGGCCCGAGGAAACCTTCATCACCCCGGGCCGAGGCCTCAGCAACCTGGGAGCTTCCAGCCGCCGCTGAGAGAGCCCCCGTAGAAAGGACCATGTCACACATGTCGCTAATCAAAGCAGCAAGGGCCGGATCAACTCCAGGGGTAGTAGACGGTTCAGGAGAGGCCGGTTCATCAGACGCCTACAAAGAAAAGTGATTAAGTCATATCTCCAAGAGAAAAGAAAACTACAACAAAGAGATGGCTCCGACTTGGTCTTACCTCCGGAACAGCGTCTGTACCTTCACCCCTCTCCGTAATAAGTAGCCTACGGGGTCCGACCGCCGCTCTCTTCACAGAAAAGGCTACTCCTCCGCCAGTAGACTCACGCCTGCCTCGCTTACGTGAGAGACCAGGCACGACAGGCGGTAGTTCTACCCGCACTACCTCCAGTACAGATAGCAATTGGTCTATCGCCTCATCTAATACAACCGAAGGTTGATCCGTCATCATCTCATCTGCCATGACGGGAGGCTGACCCGCCGTTGCCTCGTCACCAGAAGAGCGAGAGTCCTCGTCGTCCCGCTCGTTGTCTTCCTCAATTGTGTCGAAGGACTCGGAATCGGGCGTAGGAACTCTATTCGCCCCTTTCTTCTTTGCCCTCGACACCATAGCCTTCTCCGCCCGGCGAGTGCCCGCGATGAAGCTAGTCCTCGGGTCAAAATCGAGGGGAGAAGGATTTGTCGTAACATGATATAAGGCCGCCATATGCAAGATTTCCCCTATCACGTTCGCGGCAGGAACCGAGAAGCTAGTTCGAGTATGACAAGTGTCATAGTAGCTCCATACCCTAATACCATCAAGAATGCTACCTTCAAATCCCAGGTGGGAACTGGGACGGCCAAGGAATAGCTGACTATACCCAAATTGACAGGCAAACCTACTGGGCAAGTAGGGCTCTAAGTACACAGTGTTGCGATTGCGGTAAACTAAATGTGCCGGGCGAATGTTACGCAGCCAGAAACGCATCTTTTCAGGTAAAAAATGAGGAGGTCCAACACCATCAACATGAACACTCCTCACTTCTTGGTCGGTGAAACGGGGAACGGACACGAAGAAATTATATCCGTCCACCCTCGCCAACATCCTCCGACACGCCGGCATGGTACTACATTCCCAAGGCTGATGGTGATACCTGAAAAGAAAAGCGTCGTCGTCCGTAACGCCATCCCCCGTCCCAGGCCTCATCAAAGACTGATAATACAACAACAGCCATCCCAACAAGTAATGATAAGGCAGTTCTATACGTTCAAAGTCTATTGCCACATCACGAGCAATGACCTTGGACGAGAAGGTACGGAGACCATGCTGAATACTGCACACCATAGCAGAAAGAAGAGCCAGCCTGACCCCAAAGGCCAACTTCACGGCAGGAAGAATAAAGTGGCGACTGATCCTCTCGATAGAACCTGCCCCTCCTGAGACCACATAATTGCGCAGCCACACCATTAAAAAACCCGCCAAGAGTGCCTTCTCTGACAGCCGTCGGGTACTATAATAAAAATAGCTGAAGGAGTCGATCTGGCTCCCAAATTTGTCACTTTTGGACTTCGACCTCCTAGCAGTCGACACCAAGTCCTCTACTTCCCTAGGAGTTTGACGATCCCGGGAAGTAACCCGGCAAGCAGCGCTGAATTTGAAAAGGTATGAGACCCAAGATTTGGTATGGAGAGCATCCCCTTCCGAGCTGTCATTTTTTTGGATAGCCGTTCGGTGACAGGTGCTATGATGACACAATAGTTCTTGATACACAGTGACGAAACCTGGGAATCGTCGGTCTAAATCCTGGAACTCCTCATTCGTCGGAGTGTACACTTCGAAGGGCTCGTCTCCCCAGGGGAGCTTGGAGACAGCATACATCTCGTGAAGAGCGAGCCCCAATTCCCCTACAGGGGTGAAGAAAGTCCCTGTCCGATGATTGTACATCTCCAGAAGGGCCATGAACAATGGCTTATTAACGGGCAACCCGTGGCTGGTACCCCGGATAGCATCATAAAGATTGACTTCTCGTAAAAATTCCCCGTAGTTCCGTAGAATCCACGAGGTCAGGTTAGCCCACGGGGGAATGGGGTGTAACCAACTCGGCAGTACCAATCTGCCAACAGGATAGGACCCTTTGCGAGCAAACTGGCTCAGGAAGGTGTCAGCCTGAGTAAATGAGAAGTTAGGACTGGGTGTGTTGATGAAGGACCCAGAACTAACCCCATCACGGATCGACTGGCCGGATCCTTGATCGTGTGCACTGACCCAATGGTTTTGTTGTAACGGATGTTACCAACAAACATCCCCGGTCTGGTTGGAGTGAGGGTGTCTGGCATCTGCCTGTCCAAAACGATCATGTTGAACCACGTAAAAGGGAAATGGCACTTTATAATGGGGATGTGAATCGGCATCCCGTCCAGGTCAAAATCCCAACTCTTGGAAACATTCAGCACTCGGGAGTTTTCTATGATCAACGCATCCCCAAAGAGGAAGACCGTGTAGAAGCATGGAAAATACTAAAGGAAATGATTCATGCGGCCAGGAAAGATCTATGCGGCTCAGAGAACTCATGCGGCTCAGGGAATCATGCGGCATAAGGAGCTATGCGGCCTAAGGCATTCCATGCGGCTCAGAGGACACGTGGCCTGATAGTGCTCCCCTCCGACCCATGCTACATTATGCTATGACGGCTGACCCCTCTGAAAAGTTGACAGTCCTGACGCAAAGGCAGGTAATTATGACTCTGTCATAATGATGAATCTCTAGGGAAGAGGAAAGAAATCTCTGACACAAATCCCCTGAGAGCCACAAAAATGCCACGTGGCCTTGCCACGTGGACGTTCGTATGCGGCTCACTTCTCATGCGGCTCAGAATAAATCCTATGCGGCTTAGGCCATAGAAGCCTCATGCGGCTCGAGCAAAGGACTTCTCGTGCGGCTCAGAGTGAATCCATCCTATGCGGCTCAGGCCATGAGAGCCTCATGCGGCTCGAGCGAGGACTTCTCATGCGGTTCAAGAGGATCATGTCCATGCGGCCCAGGCGGATATATACCTATACGGCCCACAGGAATTACTCCTCTGTGGTTAGAGGACTCAAGTGAGGGCCACTGCCCACGCAGCCCTGACATGTGGGCTTAACCATATGCGGCTCACATTCATATGCGGCTCACTAGTCATGCGGTCCAGATCCCCCCAGCAGCTCCTAGGACACATGTCCTAAACTGATTAATTCCTCAGATTTGCTGCCATTAAAGATTGGGTCAGATCCCAATAAATTTGGGACACGTGGCAGAAGAATAGATCTGATTTATTCACAGATATCAGAAGATCAGTATAAGGAAGATTTATTCCAATCAGCATTAATTGCTCATAGGATTTGGTGTAATCTACACCTAATGGCCCAGATTCATCATAATCAAAACGAATGGCCTAGATTGACCAATCCCCAAGCCGCTGCCATCTCCAAAAGCTAATCATTGGCAACCCTAATGATCACATCCCACTATTATAAATAGCAAGGTGCCATTCCCTTGTAAAGAGATACAATTTCAGAGAGAAAAATACGTATATACAGAGAGACTCCCCAATAGTCAGAGAAAAGAATACACAGAGAGAGAGAGAGAAGCCAGAAGAGCAACAGAGGAGCAAGAAGAGCATCTCTTCGTCAACGCCAACCATCTTTTCACAAGGAGCCAAGGCTGCATACCGATCGTCCAAGGAGTAAGGCAAGGCTGCCGTCGCCTTCCCGAGCCTCTATCGTCACCCCCCCAGAATCTAAAATAAACAATTGTACTTAGACTGCTGTACCTAGGTTTTCGTCCCTAGACTTTCTTTGTACAAGCGAGTTTGTAACGTGAAGTAAAAGTCCGGTCCTCCGATAATTGTTCTGTTCTTTTATATTTCATGGCAAACACGATGGTGACTCTGCTGGGGACAAACTTCTCCACGGCTGAGGAGTTGGTGCCACGGTCGGATGCAGCCAAACTTGGCTCCACGCAATAAAAGATGGTCGTCCGCTTCGACCAACAGGCGTTTGAAGAGATGCTCTCCGAAGGAAGCGCTGGCCCGGTCCAGAAATGCACCCGCAGCACGAAGGCTCGCAAAGAGTGGAGGCCAAAATCATTTGCTCCTCCCCAAGCCCTCGATGGGATATCCTCTGTTGCTCAAGACGGCGAGAAGGACTCTTCTGCGGCCCCACTTCAGACCGTAGACAACTCTGCTGTCCCCAAGTTCGGCAGAAGAAGAAAACACTATGATGCTGGACTTGCAGGGGCAAAGAGGAACTCTACGCTAACCGAGCCGCATAGAAGTCCTAGCCGCATGGAAAAAGCTCATGCGGCCACATCCGCTAGCCGCATGAAAAAAAATTATACGGTCACATCTGTCAGCCGCATGGCTTATGCGGCTACAGTCGCCAATCATATGGATGAAACACATGCGGCTATAGGAATCAATCGCTTGCAGAAAACCCATGCGGCCATAATTGCCAACCGCATGCGGCCAGCCTGCACGGTCGTGACTCATAACCGCACAAAAATAATTCATCCGACGGCAGAAGACAACCGCATGCAGACAGCCAGCACGGTGCCCATCTCTAGCCGTATAGCATCCGTTCCACGCTTCTCTCGATCAGTCTTCGACCGTCTCTCATGTGGTCCTGACTCTGATGGTTCTCTGGATGATAAGCCAGACTCTGTGGTGTTCAACTTGGACTCCTCCTATTACGCACCCGCAAGTGCTAAAAGGAGGAAGTCTAGGGCAGCGCGGGCTCATCAGGCCCAGTCAGCTGTCCCAACCTCTGACTATCGGGGCGTCCCGTTGACTATCACACGGGCCTCGAATGGGAAGTTGTATACAACCGCTCGAGTCCAGCCCCCGACGGCAAACGGACAGATTGGTTCTTCTGACTTGCGGGAGGCGATCCTCCACAAATGCAAGAAAAGAGGAGGAGTGTCGGCATGCAAAGAATCCTCGCTTGGACATCGCTGCACCCAAATCATCGTCAACTGCTGTTGCAACAACGCAGCAATAACGGAAGATCGGCCATCCGTCTTCCAAAGACTACAACATCCGAGCTCAGAAGATGAGGCACCTCCGGTAGTCTCCTGCAATTCTGCTTAGAAGGTCCCCGCCGAAGGGAGAGGGAAAAAGACAAGTATATCCAGTCCCAAGATATCAACCACTACAGCTAAGAAACTATCATCTAAACGGTTGTCCTCTACTGGTGTATTCCAACACATCCGTTCAAAGACGAAACCTGCCACGATGGAAAATTCATCATCCACATCGCTGGGGGTTGTGGGAACTGGGGGTAGCACTCCTCCGAATATGCACAACAATCCGATGTTTTAAGAAGCCGAGCCCGGGGAAACCACTCTCCCATCAGGTACAACAGACGCTGATGTCCCCAAGGATATCCATGGCTCTCAGGACGAGGCAAGCTCCGCGGCTGGGGATACCGTTCCCTCCGAGTCCGAACCCGAAGACAACATTCCCACCTATCCCGATGACTTCTCAGTGCATGGGTACGACTCGGAGGGCACGTCCTCTACCGTTCCTTCCATCACTCCTCATGTAAGGACGGTTTTCATGACGGACAGCAATCAAGGTGGTTCCAATGATCGCCAGCGCATCGACAATCTCGAAGCTATATTACTTGCTTTGGTCAAGTCTGTAGACGAGATTAAAGCGGCCCTGCCAACTCTACAAGAAGGAACGCCTGGTGAAACAAGCACGGGCCATGCGGTCAATGTGGATTCGAACTCAGCGGCACCAAACCCGGGCAATAATCCTCCCGAAATAACAGACCCTACCGCTACAGACGAGACCCGAGAAGTAAGGAAAGAGGTCCTGGAGCTCCGAGCCATGTTCCATGCCCGAGAAAACGCTCAAGATCTTAGAATACGGCAACCATACCCTGCTGAATGGAGGGATGTTCCATTCCCACCAAGATATAAGCCGTTCAATATCAACCTGTATGATGGCAAAACCTCAGCAAGTCGGTACATCACTTACTTCGAGGTCATCACCGACCATCTGCCCCATGATGATGCTATCCTCACACGGTTATTCATTAGGGCGTTGGAAGGAGTCGCCTTCGATTGGTACCGCAATCTACCAGACAACTGCATCCACTCCTTCGCTGGCTTCAAACACTTGTTCTTGGAGAGATTCTATGAGGTAGGGCAGGATGTCACAATGTCCACTCTCATGGACGTCGTCCAAGGGAAGAAGGAGTTGACAAGAAACTACATCGAGCGGTTCCGCCAGACCGCCATGAAGCTGCCTTCCGGAAATCCAGATTTCGCTTTGATTGAAATTTGCCAAAAGAGACTGCTTCCAACGATCAGTCTCTGGATGGGCGAAAGTCAATTCAAAGATTGGAAGGCGTTCATCATCAGCGCCACAAGCGCCGAAAAACGACTGAAGAAGGCTCGCCAACTGGGACTGCACATCTCAGAAGGAGAAAACAAGGGCAAGCGTCCCAACAACAATAATGGGGGTAATCCCTCCAACAATCGGGACAGCAAGGGAAAGCAGGCTATGGTGGCCGACACGGCCCAGAAGCCCGAGTCACAACCAGTAGACAAACAATAGCCTCAGATCACTTACTCTTTCGAAGACGGCCACGTCAAGCCTATCTTGGACATGCTCATACAAGGAGATAGAATTCAGCTTCCTCCACTAAGACGGGTGCCTCGGCCGGCCGATCTGGAGAACCCAAAGTTCTGCCATTACCTACACACGACTGCTACCAACTAAAACGGTACATCCAAAGCCTTATCGATTCGAACGCTCTGGCCATTGACTTCGAAGAAGTAACCGTAGCAGCCAATATGGTGTCCGTACAATTCGACAGCTTCCCTCCGACGGAGACTCAAGACGGGGTAATCCCCGTCCCTCTGGCGACGATGGTGATTACCAATCTTCCACCTCCCCGGGAACAGGCTGCTGGTCTAGTACCTCTCACCACCTCACGAGGAGAGGTCATGTGGGTCTATCCAGATTTGGTGTCAGAAGTAACTCGGCCCATACCATCTTCCACTAACAAAAAGAGTAGAAAAATCAGGACCTGCCACACAATCTCAGCAGACAACGAGGAAGCTACAACCGTCGTCACGCGGTCCGGAGCGCAACCCCAACCTGTGGTTGACAGCCCAGCTGAAAATCATCAACCTACTATAACTGATGCTCCGGGACCGGCTCAGCCTTCGACGACCGACATACCTAGGCCGAAGGAGACTCGCTTCGACAAATCCCTCCGAAAGGACGCAGCCCAAGGGCTAGAGAGGCCCTATAACATTGACATCTTAGCACAATTGGCTAACACTCCGGCCAAATTGTCACTATACGAACTCGTAAGGCTCTCCAAGGATGTTCGTATTGTATTGAGCGAAGCACTCCAAAATGCCGATGCTTATCTGGCTCAATCCAACCTCACCGGGGAGGACTCACCCGTGGATCTTTAAGACAGCGCCTGCACGAGAGCAATACCCAACATCGTCTTTACTCCGCAGGACATACTCATCAAAACCAACCTACATATGATCGCCCGCTATACTACACGGAAAACATCAGCGATGTGAAGGTGGATCGGATGCACATTGATCCTGGCTCTTCCATAAGCATCATCCCGAAGGGTCTGCTACATCATCTCCGTATCTCAATGCATCGTCTGACACCTACAAGCACCGCCATCATAGGTTTCAATTCGGGCAGGAGCTATCCTATTAGAAAGATTCGTCTGAAGTGTCAAATTGGCGACCTCCAATCCGAAGTCACCTGCTACGTCATAGATGCAGACACTTCTTACAATATCCTCTTGGGGCGCCCATGGATACACGATTATATGATTGTGCCTTCCATGCTACACCAGTGCTTCAAATACGGCTTCGTGAAGACAGAATTTGCTGATATCGATCCCTTCAAAGGGGTCGAATCTTACTACTCGGACTCCTGCTTATACGAAAAGTCGAAGTGGCACCTTGATGAAGGAAATGAACAAGCTAGTACCGAAACGGCTACAGGATCCGAAGGACCCCTGACGATCCACCTCCAAGCTCGCAAACCGGGCAAGTCCGCACCTCTTACCGCCACTCTACGGAAGGACGCGATCAGCCTCTCGGCGCAAAAGGAGCAGATGATAATCCGGCTGCCAAGGTCCGGCCAAGTGCCGAGACCCAAAACGGGGCCACTGACAATAAGACTGCCGAGAATCAGTCAACCCCAAACAGGGAAGCTCAATCCCTCCGACAAGCCGCTGACGATACGCCTTCCCAAGAAGGGTCGTCACCTCGATGCAAGGTCTGACACTTCTAGCGAACCAACAACTCCTCGCCCCACGTCGAGTACCAAACTGGGGATTGCTAGTCTGCCAACAACACCATGCTCAACTCCATCAACTGAACCACTGACAATCAAGCTTCCTAGGTCGTCCTCTCAGTCTTCATTTACGCAGGGGGTAGCCGAAGAGGAACCGGAGCTAGCCAAGTATATGGCTACCCACACCAATGTCCCCTCCGCTGATGATGTAATCCCCCTAGAAAAGATACCTTACTTCATCAATAAAGGGTTATCTTTGAACTACACCGAGCTCAATAAGCTATGTACAATGTATGCTATGGAACACGGTATAGGCGCTTACCTACACACACAGGTGACAAATGTGTACACCACGATCCAGCTTACTCCAGTAGAAGATGCTTACCGAATATTCGAGGAAGGAGATCATCCAATCATCTTCGGCCGGACGAACAACCCGCATCCCCTCACCATAGAAGAAGTCGACCTCGGGTCAGATGTCGGGACACTGCCTCTGTATCTCTATGCCCTCAATCCAAATACCTTATACAGAAACAGGGGTATGATCTAGAGACGACGCCAGAATTGAACTACGGTACTGGGCGACGATTACCTTTATAGCCGCCAGTCCCGGCGGGCAAACCACGGAACTACTATAACAAAACTCGATGCGGGTTAGGGTATGTAACGCCTACTACGACCCCTGAAAGTTCAGATGAATAATGCGACTGGCAGTCACATTCAATCGGATCACCAACTTCCGACTCAGATACCAGCATCGAAGATGCATTCAGACAAGTCATGTCAGTCAACATAGCATTCGCCGACGCTTACGAGGAAGACGAAGATATCCCCGAAATCCTCGAGCTAGAGCCATGGGCCCAACAATTGGACGCACAATAGGAAAAGCGGTTCAAACTGAGAGAACCTCCTACTGAAGATGAGGTCATACAAGTGGATCTCGGCAGCGAATCTTCTTCAAAACCAATTTTTATCAGTAAAAGCCTAACTGACGAAGAACGGGAGTTGCTGTTAGAACTTGTCAGAGAGTACATTGATGTGTTCGCCTGGAGCTATGAAGACATGCCAGGGTTAAATCCTGATATCGCTCTTCACAAGCTCAACATTCGACCAGATGCGAAGCCGGTCAAGCAACAACAGCAACGCTTCCGTCCAGGCATCATGGACACGATCGAAGCCGAAGTCAACAAACTGATAGCCAGCGGCTTCATTCGTGAGAAGCAACATCCCGATTGGGTCGCCAACATAGTACCCGTCCTCAAGAAGAATGGGAAGATTCGAATCTGCATCGACTTCCGCAACCTGAACGAGGCGTGCCCCAAAGATGAATTCCCCCTTCCTATCACAGACATCATGATCGACAATACTTGCGGCTTCGAACGCATGTCATTCATGGATGGCTTGTCGGGGTACAACCAAATCAAAATGTCTCCTGACGACAAAAAGCCTACATCATTCCGAACACCGATTGGCACGTACTGCTACACAGTCATGCCTTTCGGTTTAAAGAATGCTGGTGCCACATATCAAAGAGCCATGAGCATCATCTTTAGAGACCACTTATACAAAACGGTGGAGTGCTACGTTGACGATATAGTCGTTAAAAGCCGTAGCAAGGGAGACCATCTGCAGGATCTAAGGACGGTATTCGACCTAATGCGAATGCACAATTTGAAGATGAACCCCACGAAGTCCTTTCTGGGTGTATCCAGCAGGAAGTTCTTAGGCTTCATCATCACTGCAAAGGGTATCCATGTAGACCCTGAGAAGACAAAAGCAATCATGGAGATGGGTCCCCCGAAAAATCTCCGCGAGCTCAGAGGCCTTCAAGGGAGGCTAGCTTACATCAGAAGGTTCATTTCCAACCTCTCCGGGCGATGCCGACCATTCACGCACCTCATGAAGAAAAGAGTCTCATTCGTATGGGACGAGGAATGTCAGCATACTTTCGACAGCATCAAAGAATATTTGTCAAATCCTCCGGTCTTGGTAGCCCTAGCCCCTGGAAAACCATTCCTGCTCTATGTACGAGCAATAGAACACTCCCTCGGGGCTTTGCTGGCACAGAACAACGACGCAGGCCACAAGCAGGTCATATATTACCTCAGCCGAATGATGATTGGGCCAGAGCACCGATACACCGCTATGGAGAAGGAATGCCTCGCCCTGGTATTCGCCATTCAAAAAATGCGATACTATGTCACCGGACAAACGATACATGTGATCTCACGAGTCAACCCTCTAAGGGTCCTCATGACTAAACCAGGGGCACTTAGCTCTCGACTTGCTACATGGGCAATATTGCTGTCCCCTTATCATATAATCTTTGTCCCACAAAAGGCAGTCAAAGGTCAAGCCCCGGCGAACTTTTTAGCAGCCCACCCAGGCTCGAAATCCTCCAGAATATACGAAGAGATTCCAGACGAGGTCGTCGACTCGCATATAACCTCTCACGAGGCTATATGGCGAATGTTCTTCGACGGTGCTTCAAGGACCGGACCTAAAGGCAATATAGTCGTCGGAGTCGGGGTAGTGCTGGTCTCCCCTTCCGGATTGGTGATCAACCGCGCCTATTCCCTCACAGAACCCTGCTCTAACAATGTGGCCGAGTATAACGCTCTGGTCATTGGCCTCCAACTTGCAAGAGAACTGGGGGTAGAATACCTTGAAGCATACGGCGATTCCCAACTAATCGTCAATCAGATTCGGGGTTCGTACGACGTCCGCCACGAAGACATGATCCCTTATCACCAAATAGCAATCGATATCATCTCGTCATTTGAGGGGTTCTTCATCGAGCACGTCCCCAGACTCCAAAAACAATGTGCAATTCGTGGCGAGTTATTCCGCCCAGACGATCGATGACGCCCCAGATTGGAGACAACCATTCATCGACTTCGTCGCCTACGACATCCTGCCCGAGAACCCAAAGGAAGCCACTTCCATCAGAAGGCGTTCTCTCAGATTCTTCTACGATACAGAGACGAAGATGCTGTATCGTCGCTCCTACGACGGATTATTACTTCGGTGTCTGTCAAACGCAGAAGCCAAAGAAGCAGTACGAGAAGCTCATAACGTTGTCTGCGGGGTCCACCAGCCCGGCCTAAAACTACAAGATCGCCTTTGTCGAATGGGCTACTATTGGCCCACGATGGTGGCAGATGCGATAGACTATACAAGAAAATGCAAAGCCTGCCAAGTCCATGCGGACTTCATTCACCAACCATCCGAATTTCTACATCCGACGGTGGCATCCTGGCCATTCGAAGCATGGGGAATGGATATCATTGGTCCAATCACCCCACCTTCCTCCCGAGGACATCGCTTCATACTTGCGATCACTGATTACTTCTCCAAGTGGGCGAAAGCTGTCCCACTCGCCGAAGTCAAGACTTCAAATGTGATCAGCTTCCTGAAGCACCACGTCATCTACCACTTTGGACGGCCCCGAAGGATCATCCATGATAATGGTCCGCAGTTTGCAAGCCACGCATTCTATCAATTTTGCGATAAACACCGTATTCAGAATATCGCTTCGATGCCGTACAACCCGGTAGCAAACGGGTTAGCAGAGGCGTTCAACAAAACAATCATCAAACTCCTTAAGAAGTTCGTCTCCTCCAACAAGCACGACTGGAACGAGAAGCTCGACGAATGCTTATGGGCTTATCGCACCACAATTCGAACCGCCACCGAGAATACACCATTCTCGCTAGTATACGGGAGCGAGACAGTTCTCCCGTTAGAGACTCAAATACCCTCACTCCGTGTCGCCCTTACTTATCAATTGACAACGGATGACAACTACCGACGTCGACTACAAGAGTTAGAGGCCTTAGACGAAAAGCGCCTCCTAGCTCAGCAAAGGATCGAGCTGTACCAAGCACGCATCTCAGGAGCCTTCAACAAGAAGGTCAAAATCAGAACATTCTAAGTGGACGATCTTGTTCTGGCAGTCCGGTGGCCGATGGTCATGACTCACAAGACCGCCGGCAAATTCCAGCCAAAGTGGGAAGGCCCATTTATCATTGAGACAGTATTCTCCAACGGTGCTTACCGCCTCGCCAAGCAGAATGGAGACTTGCTCATGTTGCCCGTCAACGGCAAGTTCCTGAAGAAATACTATGTTTAAACAACATTCTCCAGATTCTAGAGTCACGTACCCGCTGGTACCACTGAACTCACTCCATAAATTTCTAGATTATTGAGTCATGTATCTGCTGATACCACTGAACTCACCCTCGCAGTTTTCCAGATTCTCGAGTCACGTACCCGCTGGTACCACTGAACTCACTCCATAAATTTCCAGATTATTGAGTCATGTATCCGCTGATACCACTGAACTCGCCCTCATAGTTTGCCAGATCATTGAGTTACGTACCTGCTGGTACCACTGAACTCACACTCACTATTCTCCAGATTCCCGAGTCACGTACCCGCTGGTACCGCTGAGCTCGCACCCACAATATTCCAGATTTTCGAGTCATGTACCCGCGTGTACCGCTGAACTCATGCCCTTCTTCCCCAAAGATATCCTAAATTTCCAAGTCATGTATCCGCTGGTACCTCTGAACTTACACTTTGACTCCAACATGCATGGATTGTCGAGTTATGTACCCATCGGTACCCCTGAACTTACATCTCGGTCACTTTTTTGAAAAAAAGTCATGTATAATCATACCGCTGAACTTTCTTCCTACAAGAGATCCTCCCTCATGATCTAATACCTGCACTCCCAGTGCACAACAAAGGTAACGGGTCCACAAACTTCCAAGACGGCCATGTCCTCATTACCTCTGAGCCGTTCCACTTCCGCCAAAAACAAATCACCCCTTACGTAGAACTTTTATGTCCTCATTACCTCTGAGTTGTTCTATGTGCCCTCCTTCATTGAGCCCACTCCTGTCATGTCCCCATTACCTCTGAATGGGAAGGCTCCGTTGAAGAAACCTTCATACTTGCCATGTCCTTATCACCTCTGAGTAAGTATGATGATCCCCTTTTCGACCTATTATCTGTACCCACAATCGGAGTACCCCAAGGGTAATAGGTCCACAAATGTCCTCTGTTGACCATCAATATCCTCCGTCGAGTTCACTCCTGCCATGTTCTCATTACCTCTGAGTAGGAAGACTCTACGTTTAAAAAACCTTCCCACTTGCCATGTCCTCGTTACCTCTGAGCAAGTATATCGGTTCCCCCTCATCCTATTATCCGTATCCTAAAACCAGGGCACGCCAAGGATAATAGGCCCACAAATATCCTCAGCTAAGTTTCTTAGCACAAACCTACCATCTCATCATGCCCCAGGAGCCCAGCTGCTCTACTGCATTCCTTTTCCCAATACCAAGAGCACCCATGACCACTTTGCCATGGCTGCTTCAGGTATCCTGACCAAAACTTGTTATCTGTACCTAAAACCAAGGTATGCCATGGGTAACAGGTCCACAAATATATCCCCTATACGGGGGAGAACATTACCGCACTATCACAGGTGCAGCAAGCAATACAAATGAAGGGTAGAATCGAAAGTACTCTTTATTTGAAGGAAGAAAAAAGCATTACATGTTTCAGGATCGCGTCCCTTTCAGAAAGAAAGAAAACAGAAACAAAACAAGAAGAAAAAGTCGACTACATTTCAGCATTACTCAATTCTAGAAGGCGGTTTCTTACTGAGGTGGTCCCCCGTTCAATCCGTTGTCGAGCACGACGCTCGGCCTCCTGGAGTAAATGCTCCTCATTGTCCAAGCCCAAGTGCGCCTGACAGTCATCTTCCAATTTCTTCAAGGCAGTCTCCAGGTCAGTCGAAGCTTGAGTAACCCTGTCAGCCTCCTAAACAATTAGTCCCCTGTCATTGTGGGTAGTCTCGAGTTCAGACTCCAGGAAAGTCAACTTCTTCTGAAGCGCAAGGAGCTGCTCCCGTGTCTCAGTAATCTCACGAGAAACAGATTCCTTCCGAGCCGTGATATTTTCATTCGCGTAACTCAATTGGTCATACCGGTCAGATAAGTCGCTGAGATCCTTCAGTATGGCCGGTCTGGTCCTATCCCGAGCAGCTCTAGTCCTCTCTATAACAGCGATAAAAGAATCTCGCTCCTCGTTTATGACAACAGATAGATCAGCCCGCCGCAATACTCGAAGCTCAGCCACCAGCCGATCAGCCTCCAACAATTTCGCCTCCCGAAGCGAAGCCACCCCTGCATCACCAGGAAGATCCCTAAGGATATTTACTTGACCCTGGGCGCATTGTCGGGCCAAGGTGAAGGAGGTTCCCCTTTCCACAGTAGCCTCGATTCCCCTACTCAAATGACGATGAAAACTGGCAACCACGTCCTGTAACGCGTCGTCCAGAACTTCAGTAGAGGATGGCATCAGGGAAAGCAGGGACGGCAACATCAAAGGAGTAACGCTAGAGCTCGCCACCGGAGGAACGGAGTCCGAGTAGAATGATGCATGAATAGCGGCCAACTCATCCTCCGCCGCCCGGAAAGCTCGGATACTCGGTAGGGCAGAAAGGTCGATTCTCGGAACCACCGGAACAGAGGATGACGCAAAGACAATCGTTCCCTGCCCCGACTGCCCCGATAACTGGCCCGCTAAACTCGAGCCCCCAGAAGGCCCATCAAGACAAGTCGAACGGTGAGAAGGTACACCCTTCTCCACTAATGCCCTTTCAGTTGGGGTGGTCACAACAACGTCCATCCTTGACACCAGAGGGGTAGGACCTGTATGTCTAGAATAACAATCAATCGACGTAACCCGAAGGACGTGATGATAGAGCAGATAGGCTTCCTTACAGGTCAAGATTCGGCTAATCTTACCAGGAAAGGGGCATGGAGGCTGCAGCTCATCCACAACTGGCGTGGTCCCCTCACCCGCGATCCCCAAGTTAAGCCCAGTCACGTCCTCTATCCCCGTCACCGTGAAGGGGGATACAGATTGATCTGTCTCATCATGAAAAGGAACAGGCTCGCGGGATTCCCCGTCATCCTGGGTCGCCGCCTCGACATCTTGAAGCTCTTCTTCTTCTCCTGACACCTAAAAGAGAGAACGAAGACTATTAGAATTGAAACTCGAAGGAAAGAAGGAAGAAGGGATCAAGAGCAGTTTTATTACCTCCGACGCAGGGTTAACTTCTTCTCCATTTTCTCTTATGGCTAGCGGGCGGTGCCTAGTTGCAACCAGCTTCCAGGATCGAGAAACACCGCCAACAGGAGAAACTTGCCTGCTACGTCTCGGAGTAGGACCAGGCGCAATAAGGGACTGATCCTCCAACGCCTCATCTGACGAAAGAGGCGGTTGACCCACCTCTGCATCGGCCACTGGAAGGATAGATTCATCTTTACCATGCTCGTTGCCTTCGTCACCCTCAGCAATGGAGTCCAAATCTAGTACTTCGGCTCTAGTCTTTCTTTTCTTGGCCCCTTGAGAGCCTTCCTCCAGACCGGTACCAACAATAAAGCTGGTACCTGGGTTAAAACCGACCGGGGGTTTGTTCTCCATGACATGATACAAGGCCGCCATATACAAGATCTCCACTGACTCCTTAATGGAAGGGACCAAGAAAATGGTACGAGTATGGAACGAATCATAATATTGCCAAGCTCTGATACCATCAAGAAGGCTACCTTCATAACCCAGACAAGAACTGGGGCTGTCCAGACAAAGTTGACTGTATCCAAACTGCCGGGCAAACCTGCTAGGCAGATAAGGTTCCAGAAAGGCAGTATTGCGATTACGATACACCAGATGTGCGGGACGAATGTTACGCAGCCATAGGAGCATCTGGCCATCCAGAAGCTGAGGGGGCGCGATACCGTCGATATGTACAGCCTCTATGTCCCTGGCAGTAAAGCAAGGGACGGATACAAAGATATGATACTTATCTGCCCTCGCCAATGCCATCCGGCAAGCCCATATGGTTTTACATTCCCAAGGCTCATCACGATAGAGGAAGATAAATGCGTCATCATCAGTCACACCGTCTTCAGGGCCCGGCCTCATCAAAGATGGGTAATGTATTAGCAGCCACCCCATCAAATAGTGATAGGACAACTCAGTTCATTCAAAATCCTTGGTTACGTCGTGAGCAATGACTTTGGATGTGAAGGTACGAAGGCCACAGTGTATGCTGTACACCATGGCCGGGAGGAGAGCTAACCTGATTCGCAAAACTAACTTCACAGCCGGAAGGATGAAGTTGCGACTAATTCTTTCAATAGAACCAGCTCCTCCCGAGACTACACAATTTCGTAGCCAGATCATCAAAAATCCTGCCAGAAGCGCTTTCTCGGATAGCTCTTGAGTATCCTGGTAAAAGTAACCGAAAGTGTCAGTCTTGCTCCCTAATCCGTCACGGGTATTGGCCACTCTCTTAGCCGACAACACCAAGTCCTTAACCGCTTCCCAAGATCGAGGGCGACGAGAGGTGACTCGACCTGAGGCATCTGTCGGAAAGAGATAGTGCACCCAATCCTTGGTATAGGGATCATTCCCTTCTGAGTTACCATCCTTTCGGGATATTTGATGGCATGTGTTATAATGGCACAATATCTCCTGGTATAGAGCTACGAAGCCAGGATACCGTCGTTCCAAATCCTCGAGTTCCTCATTAGTGGGAGTATACGCTTCAAACGCTTCGTCCCCCCAAGGAAGCTTGGAGACCGCGTGCATCTCATGGAGTGCGAGTCCCATCTCCCCTACAGGTGTGTAAAATGTCCCCGTACGGCAATTATACATTTCCAGCAGAGACATGAACAGCTTCTTGTTTATGGATAAGCCATGACTGGTACCTCGGATAGCGTGGTAAAGGCCAATCTCGCACAAAAAGACCTCATACATTTGTAAGATCCAAGTAGACAGGTTGATCCACGAAGGAATAGAGTGTACCCAACCAGGGAACGTCAACCGACCCCCGAGATAGGATCCTTTCCGAGCAAGTTAATTTATAAAAGTATCGGCAGTACAGAATGTGAAGTTAGGGTCCGCCACATTCAGGAAAGAACTTGGGACCAACCCCGTCACAGAACGACTAGTATGCACTTTGTCGGCAGTCACGGACTTCAGATTGTTATTATAATGGATGTTCCCCACAAACATCCTACTTCTGGTAGGGGTTAAAGTCTCCCCCATCTTCCGGTCCAACGGGAGCATATTGAACCAAGATAATGGGAAGTGTCGCTCCATCTGGGGAATGTGGATCGCCATCCCGTTAGAAACAAAACTCCAATCCTCCGACACCTCCAAAACATGATCATTCTCTACAACCAAGGCGTCTCCAAAAAAGAATGCAGGCTTCAAATACTCCCCTTCAAATTTTCCGAAGTTCATCATAGCATTGAGGAAATGGAAAGACTGATTCTTGATGGCATTCAATCTAGCCATAGGCTCATCGCTCAGAAACTGGTCCGTCATATGCTGAACAATATGGTCATACCAATAGCCGAGAGCGGCTTGAGCGCTACCCACCAAGAGTTCTCCAGCAGCGTTAACCGGCAGATTCACAACAAACAGAGAAAAGTAGGTTAAACGGAGGGATAAAACAAGAGAGAGCCGATCGGGTGCTCTCAAACCCCATGCGACTCAAGAAGACATCCATGCGGCCCCATGAAGCTCTCAGAAATCTTATGTGGCTCCGTACAATAAAAAGTCTATGCAGTTTAGCGTCACTTATGCGGCTTCGCCAGCAAGGCACGCATACAGACGCGGTAGTTCTCTTATGCGGCTCGCAGCTCAGCCGTAGGGCGAACATGCAATTTACAAAGGCTCGTGCATAAAGTATGCGACGTAGCCATGGCGGTTGGGGTTCTTTAACTCATGCATTATCCTTACCAGTAATGGGGGGGTGAACGTAAGGATGAACATCAGGTACGGTGATGGACGGAGTAGCAGCCGCAGCCAAGGTGGAAGTGGAGGCCGCCTTCTTGCCCTTTACTGCCACGGTCTTCTTGGGAGCAATTAATTATCAAAAGAGGAGAAGGGCAATCGAGATAGGAAAGGTCTGAGGAAGAAGAAGGAAAATAAAGAAGTCTTCTCTCTCTCTTCAAACTCTTCCTATTTATAGGAAGACGGGAGAAGGAGGACACGTGGGCCAATGACCGACTCATGAAGCGCGCAACCGACTCCTTGGATTTCGTCTCCAAGATTCGCCCAAGGCGTCAAATCCGAAAGATTTAATAAGCTGACTCTTGGGATTCCCTCCTACAAAGTCGGCGCTGAAACAAATTTGAGGCAATTAAAGACCCACACGCGTGGCAAGAAGCTATGCGGCTGAATAGTCTCCTGCGGCTGAGTCACTTATGCGGCTGAATAATTCATGCGATCGGGACTTCTATGCGGTCAGAATTCCATATGCGGCTAGAAGAACACGGCCATGCTTCTTATTCAAAGTATTTCAATTTTACAAATTGAAAACTTTGAAGGGGGTCCTGTAGAAGCATGGAAAATACTAAAGAAAATGATTCATGCGGCCAGGAAAGATCCATGCGGCTCAGAGAACTCATGCGGCTCAGGGAATCATGCGGCATAAGGAGCTATGCGGCCCAAGGCATTCCATGCGGCTCAGAGGACACGTGGCCTGATAGTGCTCCCCTCCGACCCATGCTACATTAATTGCTATGACGGCTGACCCCTCTGAAAAGTTGACAGCCCTGACGCAAAGGCAGGTAATTATGACTCTGTCATAATGATGAATCTCTAGGAAAGAGGAAAGAAATCTCTGACACAAATCCCCTGAGAGCCACAAAAATGCCACGTGGCCTTGCCACGTGGACGTTCGTATGCGGCTCACTTCTCATGCGGCTCAGAATAAATTCTATGCGGCTCAGGCCATAGAAGCCTCATGCGGCTCGAGCAAAGGACTTCTCGTGCGGCTCAGAGTGAATCCATCCTATGCGGCTCAGGCCATGAGAGCCTCATGCGGCTCGAGCGAGGACTTCTCATACGGTTCAAGAGGATCATGTCCATGCGGCCCAGGCGGATATATACCTATACGGCCCACAAGGATTACTCCTCTGTGGTTAGAGGACTCAAGTGAGGGCCACTGCCCACGCAGCCCTGACACGTGGGCTTAACCATATGCGGCTCACATTCATATGTGGCTCACATTCCTATGCGGCTCACTAGTCATGCGGTCCAGATCCCCCCAGCAGCTCCTAGGACATGTGTCCTAAACCGATTAATTCATCAGATTTGTTGCCATTAAAGATTGGGTCAGATCCCAATAAATTTGGGACACGTGGCAGAAGAATAGATCTGATTTATTCGCAGATATCAGAAGATCAGTATAAGGAAGATTTATTCCAATCGGCATTAATTGCTCATAGGATTAGGTGTAATCTACACCTAATGGCCCAGATTCATCATAATCAAAACGAATGGCCTAGATTGACCAATCCCCAAGCCGCCGCCATCTCCAAAAGCTAATCATTGGCAACCCTAATGATCACATCCCACTATTATAAATAGCAAGGTGCCATTCCCTTGTAAAGAGATACAATTTCAGAGAGAAAAATACGTATATACAGAGAGACTCCCCAATAGTCAGAGAAAAGAATACACAGAGAGAGAGAGAAGCCAGAAGAGCAACAGAGGAGCAAGAAGAGCATCTCTTCGTCAACGCCAACCATCTTTTCACAAGGAGCCAAGGCTGCATACCGATCGTCCAAGGAGTAAGGCAGGGCTGCCGTTGCCTTCCCGAGCCTCTATCGTCACCCCCCAGAATCTAAAATAAATAATTGTACTTAGACTGCTATACCTAGGTTTTCGTCTCTAGGCTTTCTTTGTACAAGCGAGTTTGTAACGTGAAGTAAAAGTCCGGTCCTCCGATAATTGTTCTGTTTTTTTATATTTCATGGCAAACAGACCGGTCTCAGATACTTTCCATCAGACTTCCCGGAGCTCATCATGTCACTAAGGAATTGGAAAGATTGAACCCTGATAGCATTTAGTCGCTCCAAAGGTTCATTAACAAGGAGCTGCTCGGATACTTGACGGACTAAGTTATCCCTACGCACGCCCAAGGCGAACTGGTTCGAGCCAACCAGAAGTTCCCCCGCAGGATTTACTGGCAGATTCACTGAAGCAAGACAAAAGAGACAAGTCAGAAAGATAGCCGAAACGCAAATTACTTGATGCTTATGCGGCTTAAGCATAGCTTATGCGGCTCAGTTTGAAAGAGCACATGCGGTTCAGTTCGAATAAGCTTATGCGGTTCGGCTCGAAATGGGCTTATGCGGCTCAATGCGGATGAGCTTATGCGGTTCGGTTCGAAAGGAGCATATACGGATATGGTCCAATTCGTATAAGCTTATATGGTTCGGCTTATGCGGTCCAGTGCGGATGAGCTTATGTGGTCTAGTTCAAATGATCTTATGCGGTTCAGTTCGAAATAAGCTTATGCGGCTCCGTTTGAAAGAGCTCATGCGGTCCAAGTCCAGATAAGCTTATGCGGCCCTGATGATGAAGTAGTTATGCGACTGTAAATAACAACTTTCATGCGGCTCAGGCCTGGGTCATATCCCATGCGGCCCGAACATGAGTCGGACACGCAGCATACTTGGAAATATAGGCTCGCGCATAAGATATATGGCGTAACCATAACAGTTCATGTTGATGGTCCTACCAGCAATAGGCGGGTGAACGTCGGGGAGAAAAACAGGCACGTCAGCCGTCGGAGGAGCCGCCACGTTCGCCGCCGCAGTCGATGAAGACGCGCCCTTCTTGTCCTTCGCTGCCGCAGAAGATAACGCAGCCTTTTTGCCCGTAGCAGCGGCAGTCTTCTTGGGAGCCATTGTCGATCGTTGATGGGAGAAAACGAAGAGGAAGTCGGCAACAAGGAGTTCGAGCAAAAGAGAGAAGGTAAAGAAACCCTCAAAGAATAAAATTACTCATATTTATAGGCGAAGGAGGCTTAAAAAATCAAACAAATGCCTCGATCCACGCACCGCCTAAAAGAATAAAGGAAAAATGCTTCGGTCAAAACAAAACTGACCCTTGGGATCCTTCCCCAAGAGGCGGCGAATCAAGGGCATTTAATGCAGAAGATTTACACACGTGGTTGGAACACGTAGCAAAAAGTCTATACGGCCTAACAGCTCATGCGGCCAGATAAATCTATGCGGCTGAATCATCTATGCGGTCAGCAAAGGCCATGCTTCTTATTCAAAGTATTTCAATTTTGCAAATTAAAAACTTTGAAGGGGGTCTTGTAGAAGCATAGAAAATATCAGAATGATGATCTATGCGGCTTGGAACAGGAGAACCCCATACGGCTCATACAGGAGCAGTCCCATGCGGTTCAGAGAGACTCTTAGTCTCATGCGGCTCGGGGCAGGAGAGTCCATGCGGCTTACATAGGGACAGTCCTATGCGGTTCAAAGAGCCCCCTAGCCGCATGCAGTTCAGAAGTACATGTGGCTCACATACGACCAACAGAGATATGCAGCTCGATCAACACCACGTGTCCTCATGGGACTCCTTCACACAGCTGGCCATCGAGTAATAGCCCTATTCAATGCTCTGCCATGATTTGACAGCTGACGGCTCTGACATGAAGTGTCATAATGGTCCTGTCATAATGACAGACTCTTTGGAAATAGGAGAAAATCTCTGACACGATTCGAGATTGACACGTGGCTACTCCCATGCGGCTCCAGTGAAGAACAGCTTCATGCGGCTGGTGAGAATCACCTTCCTGCGGCTCACCAAGAAGCCATCCCATGCGGCTCGCAAGTATTATACCTATGCGGCTCACCGAGAAACTATCCCATGTGGCTCGCAAGTACTATACCTGTGCGGCTCACTGAGACGCTGTCTCATGCGGTTCATGGATATCATGCGGTTCTGACAGGGTCTACCATTAAGACACGTGGTAAAGATTCAATGGCCCCCACGACTTGACAGCTGGTAGCAAGGATGATTATGGGATACAGATCAATCAGAGATTTACCAGATCCCAATGACCATATTTAACGTTATCCTCATAATTAATGAGATCAGGTCATATCATTCATGATCAAGCCAATAGGACACGTGGTGAGAAATCCAAGCTTGACACAACCAATCATGAAGATTTAAAGCAATCAACATTAATCATTCACAGGATTCAATACTATCCCCATTTATGGCCCAGATCCTTCACGTCCAAAATTAATGGTCCCGATTGATTATACGTCAGGCCGCCGCCACTTTGAGAATAGGTAATCATCCAAACCCTAATGATGCCCCCACTATTATAAATAGCAAGGTGACATTCCCTTGTAACATATACACGATCAGAAGGAGATAGACAAAGAGAGCTTCCCCCTAATAATCAGAGAGAAAATACACAGAGAAAGAGAGAAGTCAGAAGGGCAACACGAGGAGAGCAAGAAGAGCATTTCTTCGTCAACGCCAACCATCTCTTCACAGGAGCCAAGGCTGCATACCGATCGTCCAAGGAGTAAGGCAGGGCTGCCGTCGCCTTCCCGAGCCTCTATCGTCACCCTCCAGAATCTAAAATAAACAATTATACTTAGATTGCTGTACCTAGGTTTTCGTCCCTAGGCTTTCTTTGTACAAGCGAGTTTGTATTGTGAGTCTAAGTTCAGTCCTTCCATAAAACTGTTATGTACTTTTACAATCAATGGCAAACAACCAGGAGTATGGACACACACAAAAAGAAGAATAAATGCTGTCTTTTCTTATTGGCGCAAGGTACCACAAATCGAGTATGCCGAAAAGATCCTGAACTAAGGATCCCCGAGTATAAAAAGAATTTTGGAGAATAGGACGATGGAGATCGAGCGACAGTTGCTCCTTTACTCCGTTGACACTCCGATTTATAAAAGTGGAAGAAAACCTAAGAAAATTGCTAACTCTCGGCTCACTGGTAAGAAGGGCAGCAATTTGGATCTTGAAATGCTCTCCGTTCTGTATGTTTTTGTAGAAGGGAACGCCCTCTATTTATAGTTTTTTTGTACTGAACCGACCGTTATGCGCCCACAGGTGGAAAATATACTGATTTTATTGTGGGCGCATAATACCCCTTTAGGCGCATAGGGTGTAGGCGCATGGACACTAGATGATCGTGGGTAGATCGTGGGGTTGACTTGGAGTTGACGTGACCGCATGCTTCGGTGCACGATTGCTCATGGAGACTGACGTGGCCGCATGCTTTGGTACACGCTGATCATGGATGTTGACTGAGTCATAGGGATCTACTGCCTTGGGTGTATAGTGTGTGAGTAAGTTTATGCGCCCACACTTGGATGCTTGTTTGATCCATATGAAAACAATGTGGGCGCATAGCCCCTTCGATCATGCGGGCGTATAGCCTCCCTTTGGTTATGTGGGCGCATAGCCCCCTTCTGATTATATAGGCGCATAGTATTCTTCTTCATGTGGGGTACATAGTCTTATATTTTTCATGCTTCTAAAAGACCCTTTCAAAGTTTTGGAGACTCGAACGAGTGTCGAAATACTTTGAAAGAAGCATAGAAAAAACTGTCTTCACTAGCTTCATTGGCGCATGATGGGTATGACCCCTTTGGGCGCATAGATGTTTGCCAGGCAGTCGAAAATGTGACTGTTGAGATCTTTTTTCGAAATTTGAAGTGATAGACTCATTTTGGAACAGAATTTAAAAAGGTCCATTCTTTATGCGACGTCTATGCGTAGTCTTCATCAGCAAATAGCAGGCGCATAATCTGAAAAAGACAGAGTCTCTGCGCAGGCGCATAGACCATATAGGCACATAGATCGTGTGGGCGCATAGGCCATGTGGGCGCATAACTCCCCATTCGTGCCTATAAATAGGCCTTGAAGAGAGAGAAAGTTCATTATCTCTTTTTCTTCTTCAAAAATTCCAAAGAGTTTTTTTCTTTTACTCTCTTTCGAGCAATCATATCTTCCAAGGCTGTTTCGACTCCCAAGAAGTCTGCGAAGGGCAAGAAGGCTGTAGCAGCTAGTTCTCCTCCTTTAGCAGCATCTCATCTGGTTCATGACCCCATCCTGGGTGAGGTAATGTCTCAAAAAATGAAGTCTCAAGTGTTAATTTGTGACGCTCGAACTTTTCTCTGCTTGGGCGCATAACCATCGATATGCATCCAAAGCAAAAACACTCTTCTTTTATGAGCATTCTTATGCGCCCACAGATCCATGCACCAACATACTTTGTTGTTTCATGCACCCACACAGAGCATGTGCTTTGAAGATGCTTATGCGCCCACCGGCCCTTTGGGCACATAACATCAGGGCATATAGAATTTCTCCAACACTTAGTTCTTTTTTCTGTAGATTCTTAGTCTGACTTTTTCTTCTGCCTTTGTAGTTGACATGGTTGTCACGTATCTTGGTTGGATTCCTCTCGGCTCTGCCCGCCATGCTCTGGATTTAAGCCTCATCGCCGCAATGGTCAAAAATGCCCAGGTGAAGTTCAGCCATGACCAGCCTTCGGTGCGGGTGATCGTTATGCTTGAACAGGACAAAATGTTCTTAAAGCAGATGATAAATGATGAGACGTTCACGCCCGGAGGGGCGTGGAGCTTCAAGAGACCGTACTTCTTGTTTGGTGACAGCCTGGGATTTGAGAAGGAAGAGACTATATGTCTATAAGACCCTCTAGTGGTAAGGTTAAATAACAAAAGGATATGGTTATCATCGATGAAGCGCCAATAACCTCTATCGGCATTTACTGATCTAGCTGTACGGAGACAAATGAAATGGGATCTGACCCCTGAACTTCATGGAGTCATTTTTGGCAGGATCCAATTTAACTCTGGCGACAGAAAGTGGGACACTTTCAAGTGTGTCAAGAGCTCCACGTCCTACTCCACGAGGGGGCTGCATACTGGGGCCATAATAAACGATGTCCCGACTGATCTTTACCCTTATGCTGCTGAGACTCTCTCCAACCTGTTGCTGTCAAAGAAGCAGTCGTATCCGGGAGGGAAGCTACAGATGGAAGGTTGGAGATACTCTGTCCCGTTCTGGAGTGACCTTACTGAATGGGTGATCTTGACTTATGAGGCCAGCCTAAAAGCTACCGGCCTTTTTTATGCCGTTAGAGCCACCCAATATGGCATAAAGATTAATTGGCCTATGTTTATCTCATTGATGGAGTTGTACAACTATCATACATGTACCTTCTTCACTCCAGGTGGGGAGATGGGTCTGGCTCTTCACGAGATGCAGGCAATATCAAATCTTCCCTGGGGGACCAAGCCATACGAAGAATATGTCCCCTGTGATGAGGAGCTCTTGGATTTGGAGAGAGAGAACTCCGAGATGATGGAGGTGTACAAAGAGTTACTCTGTCACCTCTTCATTTGTTACCAGGTCACAAAGAAGGGTAAGACTGAGGGGTCCCTTCCCCATACGAGAGCTTTGACCAACTACATCTTTATTATAGAAGAAGGAGACGGCCCAGTCTTTTTCTCGACTCGCAAGCCCTCGACAAAATCTGAGATGGAGCAACTGATGACAGATCACAGGGTAGTAGCCACTGAAGATAGTGATGATCCCAAGGTTAACTTCTCAGTTTATTATTTCTTCAGGCAGGCTGAGTTTAAGTTGTCAAAAAAGGTTGTGCTAGCTGCCTTTCTAATGACATGGCTCCACGATTGCGTAGTCCCTGATGGTTCAGGGTCTATTAAAAGAATAAGTCGGGGTATGATACTTCCGACTATAAAGCTGGCGTTTGGATACCAGCTTGCCCTGCTTCCTGCGATGGTCTGTGTCATCCAATGAGGCTTGCGACACTTTGTTGTTAATACGGTGACGCCTGATAGTAGAAAGGACTTTGTCAGGACTGAATTTTCCTTTAATTACCTGATGGGATGGCTGGTACTGCACTGTCCCAGATTGATGAATGCTGGGCTGATGGCAGACTCTTTGGCAGAGATGTCTTTCTTTGGAGATTCAAAGATGCAAACTGGACCGTCGCAGGGGTGCCTGTTTACGGGAAGGCTTTGAGTTTTTTGTAGAATTATGAGTTCTTCAGAGTGTCACCTCCATCTGGTAGTGGCCGTACAGGAGACACTTTAGTAGATGAGGGAGTACTCATTACTAGCCTTTCTATTGGGGCATTCTGTTAGATCCAGTCCATCAGGCCTTCCTATCTGGTGCTCAGGAATAGGAACCACACTTTCCTGGAACCTTATCTACCGAGTCGCTTTGTACGACAGTTCGGCTACAGCCAACTTCTTTTGGGCAACTCCAGCCCTCATCTACAGTCGATAGGAAGCCTGATCGAGGGGGTACGTACATGGGGTTACTACAACGCCGGATGTACGGGGGCAATTTTTACCTTGCCAGAAGATAAGCCTGAAACCCATATGCTCTTTGCTGCTGCCAAGTTCTAAATTCAGGTCAATACCCTTCATCCTCGGTATGACCGTAAGCATAGTTTAATATCAGGGACTAGGCTTGCCCCCACTCTTGCCGATATAGGACGAGTATGCACAATAGAGGGTCACAGAAGGGAAGGAGCCGCACCCTCAGCTGAGCTGGCTGCAGCGCCACGACAGAGAGTCGCTCTTGAGGAGCCGATTGTTACAGTTCCTAAGAGAGAGGATACTGAAGATCCTCTTCCTGATACTCCTCACAAGAGGAAAGCTTCTACTGAGCTGGTTCAACGGTCCAAAAGAAAGAAGATTATTGTCTCTAGAGGGAGAAAGAAGGTCACGGATGTGAGCGCCGGCTCGCCTCCTTCCAGAAGATCTTTTTGTCAGATTTAGAGGAGTGAAATAGCGTCACAGGCCGTTATTTTCTCGGAGGTAGACCCCTTTCTGGATTCTGTAGCTATTTTGGTAGAACCAGTATCTGTGCTATCTACAAATAATGCTCTCTCATCCTTGCATTTGTCCTTTGCACAGGACGTTGAAGTCACAGCCATGGCAGGTGCTTCTTCATCTGAAGAGGTGGGCATAATAACAGTGTCCCATGCTCGTCCTCAACCGATGGATGAAGGTGGGTCTTCTTCAGTTGTTAGGTTTGAGCAAAGGGATGATCAGGGCGAAGGCCCAGACTATGATAGCGATCAGAAAGCCAGTCCCTCCTATGATATTTCTTTAGGGGATATGTCTGCGATAGGAGCTATGATGAAAGATTTGGATGAAAATCAAGTCCAATCAGCTCACCCTCCTCTAGGTACGTCATTCTTGCACTTTTCATCGGATGAGATTTTCTGACTTCAATTTTGCGTGCAACTTGTGAGGCTGACTTCCGTCGACAAGAAGAGGGAACAAAGCACTGAGGTTGCTCCAGATACTGGGGCTAGACAGGAAGCTGCCCTTGGTTCTTCCAGTAAACCGGCATCGGTTACTGAAGAAGTATTTGATCGGCCCGTTGAGATGGCCATTATTGAATCTGCTTCGGGTCCAGCTGGGACCGTGGAAGGCAAGCAGCCTGATGCTGCTCTGGTTGACGTTGACTGTGAGCGACCTGGGTCTGCTCTCATTTTCCCAGCTTCAGTTGATATTGAGCCGGCAGGATGTATAAAATTACAACGCCTTCATACTCTTTAAGTTTTTTTGTTACTGATATGTATATTGCTTTATTTGTCAGGCTAAGCATCCTCCCAAGTAGCTCTCCCTGGGACAGAAGATCTCCATCAAGCTTCATCTCCAACAACCTCTTCTGAAGATGATGAGATGGCTCAGAAAGTCATAAGAGCTTTCTACTCTATTTTGAAAGTAAAGCTTCCTAGAGTTTTGAACCAAAATATCGTCTTCAGGCCTGTGAAGGTTGTTGCTGAATGCCAGGTAACAGTCCTTGAAAGCATTGCTGGCTATGAAGAGTGAGCTAATTCTTTACGGAAGGTCATAGCTGACCTGGAAAATCAAGTGGCCAAACTTCGAGAGGTCAGTCAGCGAAGACCAACATCATTGTTGTTTCTTGAGAAGGACGTGCCTCTGATTGCGACTCTTGAGGAGGAGGAAGATACTTTCCAAGCGAGAAAGGAGGCACTGGCTAAAGAGATTAGTGAGCTGGCTAATCAGTATAAACAGTTTGATGCTGCAGGTAAGGCTCGTATTGTCTCAAATAATAAGTTGGCCATCCAAATCGCTGAAAAGTACAATCAGATTACGCAGCTTCACAAAGAGATTGCCAAGCTTGAGGTCGTCTTACGAACAGTTACATCTGAGCAGGAAGATTATATGGTTCAGGCTGCTGCGACAGCTACAACTTCAGACCAATTGACGGCTCAGCTGGTGAAGTTGGAAAATGAGCATATGAAACTGATTCCTTTCAAGGATGAATCTGCTCGGCAGGAAGAAGCACGTCATCGTACCACTATCAATTCTCAAGCTAAAATCAAGGCTCTTAGGGATAGCATCAATCGATTGTGTATCCCTTAAGTCTTTTGTTTGTAATTAGCTCTTTTTAGCCGAAAAACTCTTATATTCTGCCTTTTTGAGAATGATTCAATAAAGAATCTTTTGGCTTTTTGAAATTCATGAATAAAGTTTGTGAAATATCAGAACTAGTGGTAGTGTGGACGTAGTAAAGATATTTCTGGTAGATATTCCGCTGGAGAATTGGATGTGGACTCATTACCCGTTTTATATTCAAGGTTCTTGAATATAGATAATAAGTTGAAAGAAGCTGCTAATAGAGGTAATGTGGACGTAATAACAGAGAATATTTTATGCCTCGACCAGAGGTAATATAGATGTGGACTGGTATATAACATTTAAATAGGGGTCAGTAAATAATTCAGAAGTCATATGGACGTGATTATCTTTGATGAAAGGATATTTCCGGTAGGTATTCCGCTAGGGAATTTGATGTGGACTTATTATCCGTTTTATATTCAAGGTTCTAGAATATAGATAATAAGTTGAAAGAAGCTGCTAATAGAGAAAATATGGACGTAATAGCAGAGAATTTTCTATATATGACCAGAGGTAATATGGACGTGGACGGATATATAACATTAGGTAGGAGTGGATAATTCAGAGGTAATATGGACGTAATTATCTTTGATAAATGTTTTGCCCAGAGGTTATATGGACGTGGCAAACCATTTCTTAATTATCCCACTGGAGAAATAATTATCATAAAATAGTTCAGAGGTAATATGGACATGACTGTTTTCGTAAGACCAAGTTTGGGCAGAGTCCAAAACGAAGATAATTCCACTAGGGAATCTTTTTTAGAGGGCCTATTATCCATGGCATATTCAACAATCTTGAAATACGGATAAAGTTAGATGATTTTTCGAATCACATAAATATTGCACTTTATATTTACAAGATTAAAACAGGATATATGTGAACGCTGTACATGAAGGTTACACATAATATTTCTTCAGGAATTTATCGTTGATCGGCATCATGAGCAAGTCACCATCAAGCTTGGTTAGTTGATACGCACCATTAGAATATACTGACTCTATAATGAAAGGACCTTCCTATTTAGGTTGGAATTTTCCTTTTGTCTTGTGCGTCATGACCATTGGTCTTCTCACTGCTAAGACTAGATCACCAACTTGAAAGATTCTTTCCTTCGTCTTTTTATTAAAGGCACTGGAAAGACGTGCTTGGTATAGCTCAATACGCTATTGAGCTAATAAGCATTTTTTGTCTAACGCTTCCAGCTCTTGTAGTCGCAGACGGTAACTTTCTTCAGCAGTCAACTCACTGGCTAAGGCTACTCGAAGAGAGGGAACCTAGATTTCTAGGGGAAGAACTGCTTCACTCCCATAAACTAGAGAGAATGGCGTACTGCCTGTTGGAGTCCGGACCGTTGTACGATAGATCCAGAGACATTCGCCGAGATTCTTATTCCAATTGCGCTTGTTTGAAGACCCGAACTTCTTGAGAAGTTTGAGGATAGTCTTATTGAAGGCTTCTGCTAATCCATTAGCCACTGGATTGTAAGCAGTAGAGGCTACATTCTGAATTCGATTCTTATCACAGAACCGATAGAATGCATGGCTCATAAATTGTGGACCATTATCATGGATGATCCTGCAAGGTAGGCCGAAGCGGTAGATAACGTGATATTTGATGAAACTGATCACGTTTGACGTCTTTACTTCGATGAGCGGTATAGCTTTCGCCTATTTGAAGAAGTAATCGGTTATAGCTAGAATAAACCAATGTCCTCTGGAGGATGGCGGGCTGATTGGGCCGATGAAGTCCATACCCCAGGCTTCAAAAGGCCAAGATATCGCCGTCTGGTGTAGAAACTCCGAAGGTTGATGAACTAAATCAGCGTAGAACTGACAAGCCCTACACTTTTTTGCATATTCAACAGCATCTGCTATCATCGTGGGCCAATAATAACCCATTCGTTTGAGGTAAACTTATAATTTGGGGCTCGGTTGATGTGCACCACAAATTCCATCGTGAGCCTCATAGAGTTCATGTTTTTCTTCTGTGTCTGATAAACATCGTAACAGTAGCCCGTCATATGAGCGTCGGTACAGCATTTTGGTAGCTGCATCATAGTAAAATCTGAGGGATCGCCTTTGGGCAGACACTGCTTCTTTTGGGTTCTCAGGAAGGATTTCGTAGACAGCATAGTCTATAAAAGGAAATCTCCAGTCTTTAACATTGACGGTTGTTTCTGTTACACAACTGTGATGAATAAGCAAGGCATCTTTTACACGAATAACTCTCGACCAGACACTGTGATCGAATGCTGAGTATTAACTGGAACGGTCAGGGAAGCAGCAAGACCGACTAAAGTATCTTCTTCTATATTCTGTAATCAAGGCACGTGCTCGATGAAGAATCCAGCGAAAATAGAAGCCAATTCGATTGTCGCTTTGTGATATGGGATGAGATCTTTGTGACGAACTTCATAATCCCCTCGGACCTGACTAACTATTAGCTTAGAATCATCGTAAGCTTCTAGGTAGTCATCTCCCAGTTGTTTTGCCAATTAAAAGCCGATCAGTAGGGTGTTATATTCGGCCACGTTGTTGGTGCAAGGTTCCACGAGAGAATATGCACGGTGTATAACCAGATGGTCGGGTGACACAAGCACGATGCCTACTCCGGCCACAATATTTTATTTAGGTCATGTTCTTGATGCACCATCAAAGAACATTCACCAAATGGGGATTTCCTCAGTTGCGGTGTTGGACTCCACTACTTCATTTAGGATTTCATCGTAGAGTTTGGAAGATTCTGGCACCGGATGAGCTGCTAAGAAATCAGCTAATATTTGGCCTTTTACTGCCTTCTGAGGGACAAAAGCATATCGCATGGAGTCAACAGCATTGCCCATGTAGCTAAACGGGAATTAAGAGAACTCAGTTTAGTTATGAGCATACTGAGAGGATTGATTTAAAATATAATGTGGATAGTCTGCCCAGACACATAGTGACGTATCTTCTGGATAGCAAATACCAGTGGGAGACATTCCTTTTCCACAGGTGGTATCTATTCTCGGCACCCACCATCGTGCGGCTGAGGTAGTAGATTGCCTGTTCATGGCCGCATTCATTCTTCTGAGCTAATAGGGCACCAAGGGAATGATCCATAGCACGGACATATAACAAGAAAGGCTTTTCAATTATCAGAGCCACCAACACTTGGGGGCTTGTGAGATACTTCTTGATGTCGTCAAATGTACGTCGACATTGTTCAGTCCAGACGAAAGATACTCCTTTCTTCATTAGCCAAGTAAACCGTTGACACCTTCCAGAAAGATTTGAAATAAATCGTCTGATGTAGGCTAGCCTTCCTTGAAGTCCATGTAGCTCTTTAAGATTCCTTGGAGGACGCATATCGAGGATAGCTTTCACTTTCTCTGGGTCAAGATGTATACCCTTTGAAGTGATAACAAAACAAAGGAACTTTCCGCTGGAGACTCCCAGAAAAGACTTAGTTGGATTCATATTGAGTTGGTGTGCACGCATTAGTTCGAACACCGTTCTCAAATCTTGGAGGTGGTTGCCCTTGAGACGACTTTTAACTGTGATACCATCTACGTAGCATTTGCGCAAATGATCGCAAAAAAATTGTGATCATAGCTCGCTAGTATATCGCCCCTGCATTTTTCAATCCGAAGGACATCACCGTATAGCAGTATACCCCCAACGGTGTTCAAAAAGATGTGTGTTTCTCATCATCGGGGAACACCTTGATCTGGTTGTAGCCTGAGAACCCATTCATGAAGGACATCCGCTCAAAGTCGCAAGTATTGTCGATCATGACGTCAGTGATCGATAGAGGAAACTCATCTTTTGGGCATGTATAGTTCAAATTATGGTAATCGATAGAGACTCAAACTTTACCGTTCTTTTTTATGACTGGAACAATGTTAGCGACCCAGTCTGGGTGTTGTTCTTCACGAATGAACCCACTTGAAATAAGCTTCTTGACTTCACTCTCGATGGCCTCTATGATATCTGGTCGAAATCTCCATTGCTGTTGCTTCACTGGCTTAGCTTCAGACGAGATATTTAGGCGACGCATAGCAACTTTAGGGTCCAAGCCTGGCATGTCTTCATAGCTCCATGCAAAGACGTCAATATATTCTCTTATAAGCTGTATAAGAGATTATCGTTCTTCACCAGACAGACTTTTGCTGATAAAGATTGGTATAAGAGATAATTCATCTCCCAAATTAACTTGGATGACTTCGTCTTCAGTAGGTGGTTCATATTGTTCAAAACGTAACTCCCACCTGGTGTCCATCTTTTGAGCCTATTGTTCGAGCTCGATTGATTGGGCATCTTCTACAATTTGGTCAACTGATACCATGTTGACGGACAAAGTTACTTTAAACATGTCTCCAATGCTGGAGTCTGAATCCCAGAGGCAGCAATCAAAAGAATAAGAACAACGATCCACTTCAATGTCTGATCCTTCAGGAGTTGTTGGAGGAGTAACGTAACCCAAACCAACATCATTTTGTTGATAATAGTTCTCGGGTTTGCCGGGAGGAGCAAAGTGACGTATTGGCAATCGTCGCCCTTGACCGTAGTTTAGTCCCTGGTCGCTTTTTATATCATATTCCATGTTCTGGATGATATTCTTGGCCTGCCAACTATATCGGTAAAGTTGTATTTTTCCAGAATCATAGTCAGCTTCAGTATTGTGATTGGGAGTAGTAAAGTCCAGAACGAACTTTCTTTCGCCAATTATTCGACCGACGATGATCAATTCTTCACCTTTATTTCTAGCTGGAACGATTAAGTAGTGGATATCTTCTGGCTAGACTTTTTCCTGCAGACGAAGCGTCGTGACCGGCATACAGAGATGTGGTCCTACGCCATGCTCTAGGGCGTATATCGTATCTATGTACTGGTTTACAGATTGGTAGACATCGGAGTAATTCAAAGATAAACCTTTACTTAGAAAATATACAAGTTCTTCTTCAGGGATAACATCATCCATTGAAGGTACATTATTTTGAGAATTGATATACTCATTGAGAGGATCATTGTCCGGAACAGGAGCCATAGACTTGGTCAAGTTCACCACGTAGGGTAACTCATCAGGATTGGGAGGACGGATTTCAGCTGGTCTACCCGAGTTATTTTGCGGAGAGTGATGGTCAATGGTTTAACAATATCAGGATTCTTCTTTTTGACCCAGATTGTGAGAGGCTTTGGTGTACTTTTTAGAGTAGTACGTCCTTTGACTCGGATAACCAGGGGACCGTCACTGGCGGATGAATTGACTTCAGCTTCATCGTCAGCTTCGTTGCCGTCATCCTTGGGAGGCTGAGATTGATGAAGTACCGAATCTTCATATAGGCTTCAATACCCTTAAAAGGATCGACATCGGCAAACTCCGTCTTCACGATGCCAACACCGTTGACGTACTTGAAGCACTAGTAAAGGAAAAAAGGAACGATCATGTTCTCGTATATCCACGGACGTCCCAACAAGAAATTATAGGATACATTGGCGTTGATTACATAGCAAGAAACCTCTGTTCGGAGATCACCAATCTGGCACTTGAGGCAGATCTTGCCCAGCGGATGGCTTCTTCCAGCATTGAAAGCCATGATAGTTGTATTGGTTGTAGACAGCTTGTGCAGAGGGATCCCTAAAATTTGGAGTAAATTTCTAGGGATGATGCTGAGGGAGGAACCTGGATCGATATGCATCTGATCCACCTTAATCGCCCCAATATATCCTATATAGTACAGAGGTGTATTATGACGATTGTTTTTTAGTAGCATGTCCTCTTATGAAAATGTGATGTTGGGCACCACTTCCATAGTGCTATGACAGTAAGGACAGGAGACAAGATCTTCAGCGGGGCTTTGACTTCAGCGAGATAAGAGTCGGCATATAGTAATGCCTCATTTAAAGCTTTTTACGCCTCTTTGGAGAGTCGCAGTAGATCAAACAAAGATAACCTGGCAAGTGTATTAGCCAGCTGTGCCAGTATGTCAAAGTTGTAAGGCTGATCTATGCCTTCGGGAGTTGGTGCCTTTAGAGACTTGTCAAATTGCATCTCCTTCTGCTTAGCTTTGTTGGTTTGAGGACTTAGATGGACCAGCTTCTGAACTTGTGGGGGCAGTAGGAGCTTGAGAAGGCACTGCATCTTCTTGTGTGGGGTCATAAGTCCGTAGGTAAGTCTTCCTGGATTGTGTCTCGCCAGATAGAACTTCGTAAATGGGAGAAGACACCATATGGCATAATTTGTATTTCTTGCCCCTCTTTGCTTTGGAAGACACCACCCCCTGCGTTATTTCTTGCATAAGGTCTTGATGGACCCACATGATCTCACCATGTTCTGTCGTGAGTGGTGTAGAAGCATGGAAAATACTAAAGAAAATGACTCATGCGGCCAGGAAAGATCCATGCGGCTCAGAAAACTCATGCGGCTCAGGGAGTCATGCGGCATAAGGAGCTATGCGGCCTGAGGCATTCCATGCGGCTCAGAAGACACGTGGCCTAACAGTGCTCCCCTCCGACCCATGCTGCATTAATTGCTTTGATGGCTGACCCCTCTGAAAAGTTGACAGCCCTGACACAAAAGCAGGTAATTATGACTCTGTCATAATGATGAATCTCTAGGGAAGAGAAAAGAGATCTCTGACACAAATCCCCCGAGAGCCATAAAAATGCCACGTGGCCTTGCCACATGGGCGTTCGTATGCGGCTCACTTCTCATGCGGTTCAGAATGAGTCCTATGCGGCTCAGGCCAAGAAAGCCTCATGCGGCTCGAGCAAAGAACTTCTCATGCGGTTCAGAGTGAATCTGTCATATGCGACTCAGGTCAAGAAAGCCTCATGCGGTTCGAGCGAGGACTTTTCATGCAGTTCAAGAGGATCATGTCCATGCGGCTCAGGCGGATATGCACCTATGCGTCCCACAAAGGATTACTCCCTTGTGATTCGAGGGCTCAAGTGAGGGCCACTGCCCAGGCAGCCCTAACACGTGGGCTTAATCATATGCGGCTCAAATTCATATGCGGCTCACTCGTCATGGGTCCAGACCCCCCAGCAGCTCCTGGGACACGTGTCCTAAACCGATTAATTCCTCAGATTTGCTCAAATCCTAATAATCTGGGATACGTGGCAGGAGAATAAATTTAATTATCAGAAGATCATTATAAGGAAGATTTATTCCAATCAGCATTAATTGCTAATGGGATTTGGTGTAATCTACACCTAAAGGCTCCGATTCGTCACAATCAAAACTGAACGGCCTGGATTGACCACTCTATGGGCCGTCGCCATCTCCAAGAGCTAATCATTGGCAACCCTAATGATCACATCCTACTATTATGAATAGCAAGGTGCCATTCCCTTGAAGAGATATACAACAACAGAGAGAAATACGTATATACAGAGAGACTTCCCCCCATAGTCAGAGAGAGAATACACACACAGAGAGAGAGAAGCCAGAAGAGCAACAGAGAAGCAAGAAGAGCATTTCTTCGTCAACGCCAACCATCTTCTCGTAGGATCCAAGGCTGCATACCGATCGTCCAAGGAGTAAGGCAGGGCTGCCGTCGCCTTCTCGAGCCTCTATCGTCACTCCCCAGAATCTAAAATAAACAATTGTACTTAGACTGCTGCACCTAGGTTTTCGTCCCTAGGCTTTCTTTGTACAAGCGAGTTTGTAACGTGAAGTAAAAGTCCGGTCCTCCGATAATTATTCTGTTCTTTTATATTTCATGGCAAACACGATGGCGACTCTGCTGGAGACTAACTTCTCCACGGCTGAGGAGTTGGTGACGCAATCGGATGCAGCCAAGCTTGGCTCCACACAACAAAAGATGGTCGTCCGGTTCGACCAACTGGCGTTCGAAGAGATGCTCTCCGACAAGAACACTGGACCGGTCCAGAAGCGAGCCCGTACAAAGAAGGCCCGTAAGGAGTGGAGACCCTGATCCTTCGTTCCTACTGAAGCTCTTGCGGAGACACCCTCTGTTGTTCGAAACGGCGAGCAATATTCCCCTGTGGCCCCACTTCAGATCGTAGACGACTCTGCTGTCCCCAAGTCCGGCAGAAGAAAATACTATGATGCTGGACTTGCAGGGGAAAAGAGAAACTCTATGAGATCCGAGCCGCATAGGGGTATCAGCCGCAGGGAGAAAGCTTATGCGGCTACATCCGCCAGCCGCATGAAGAACACTCATACGGCCATATCTGTCAGCCGCATAGCTTATGCGGCTACAGTTGCCAACCACACGGATAAAACTCGTACGGCCATGGGAGTCAATCGCTTGCAGAAAACCCATGCGGCCATAATTGCCAACCGCATGCGACCAGCCTGTACGGTCGCGGCTCCTAGCCGCACAAAAACAATTCATCCGACGGCAGAAGACAACCGCATGTAGACAGCCTGCACGGTACCCAACTCCAGCCGTATAGCATCCGTTCCACGCTTCTCTCGATCAGTCTTCGACCGTCTCTCATGCGGTCCTGACTCTGATCGTTCTCTGGATGATAAGCCAGACTCTGTGGTGTTCAACTTGGACTCCTCCTATTATGCACCCACAAGTGCTAAAAGGAGGAAGTCTAGGGCAACACGGGCTCACCAAGCCCAGGCAGCTGTCCCAACCTCTAACTATCGGGGCGTCCCGTTAATTATCACACGGGCCTCTGATGGGAAGTTGTATAGAACAGCTCGAGTCCAGCCTCCGACGGCAAAAGGACAAAGTGGTTCCTCTGACCTGCGTGAGGCGATCCTCCATAAACACAAGGAAAGAGAAGGAGCCTCGGCGTGCAAAGAGTCCTCGCTTGGACATCACTGCACCCAAATCATCGTCAACTGCTGTTGCAACAGCGCGGCAGCAATGGAAGATCGGCCGTCCGTCTTCCAAAGGCTACAGCATCCGAGCTCAGAAGATGAGGCACCTCCTGTTGTCTCCTGCAATTCTGCTCAGAAAGTCCCCACCGAAAGGAGAGGGAAAAAGACAAGCATCTCCAGCCCCAAGATATCAACCACTACAGCTAAGAAACTATCTTCTGAACGGTTGTCCTCTACCGGTGTATTCCAACACACCCGTTCAAAAATAAAATCTACCGCGATGGGAAATTCATCATCCACGTCGCTGGGGGTTGAGGGAACTGGGGGTAGCACTCCTCCGAACATCCGCAACAATTCGATGTTTCAAGGAGCCAAGCCCGGACAAACAACTCTTCCATCAGGTGCAACAGACGCTGATGTCCCCGAGGACATCCGTAACTCTCAAGACGAAGCAAGCTCTGAAGCTGGGGATACCGTTCCCTCCGAGTCCGAGCCCGAAGAGAACATTCCCACCTATCCCGATGACTTCTTGGTGTATGGGTACGACTCGGAGGGTACGTCCTCCACCGTTCCTTCCATCACTCCTCAGTAAAGACGGTTTTCATGATGGACAACAATCAAGGTGGTTCCAATGATTGCCAGCGCATCGACAATCTCGAAGCCATATTACTTGCTTTGGTCAAGTCTGTAGACGAATTAAAGCGGCCCTGCCAACGCTAAAAGGAGGAACGCCTGGTCAAACAAGCACGGGCCCTGCGGTCAATGTGGATTCGAACTCAGCGGCACCAAACCCGGGCAATAATCCTCCCAAAATAACAGCCCCTACTGCTACAGACGAGACCCGAGAAGTAAGGAGAGAGGTCCAGGAGCTTCGAGCCATGTTCTACACCCGAGAAAATGCTCAAGATCTCAGAATACGGCAACCATACGCTGCTGAATGGAGGGATGTTCCATTCCCACCAAGATATAAGCCGTTCAATATCAACCCGTATGATGGCAAAACCTCAGCAAGTTGGTACATCACTTACTTCGAGGTCACCACCGACCATCTGCCCCATGATGATGCTATCCTCACACGGTTATTCATTAGGGCGTTGGAAGGAGTCATCTTCGATTGGTACCGCAATCTGCCGGACAACTGCATCCACTCCTTCACCGGCTTCAAGCGCCTGTTCTTGGAGCGATTCTACGAAGTAGGACAGGACGTCACTATGTCCACTCTCATGGACGTCGTCCAAGGGGAGAAGGAGTTGACAAGAAACTACATCGAGCGGTTCCGCCAGACCGCCATGAAGCTGCCTTCCAGAAATCTAGATTCCTCTTTGATTGAAATTTGTCAAAAGAGACTGCTTCCAACGATCAGTCTCTGGATGGGCGAAAGTCAATTCAAAGATTGGAAGGTGTTCATCATCAGCGCCACAAGCGCCGAAGAACGACTGAAGAAGGCTCGCCAACTGGGATTGCACATCTCAGAAGGAGAAAACAAGGGCAAGCGTCCCAACAACGATAATGGGGGTAACCCCTCCAACAATCGGGACCGCAAGGGAAAACATGCTATGGTGGCCGACACTGCCCAGAAGCCCGAGTCACAACCAGCCGACAAACAATGGCCTCAAATCACTTACTCTTTCGAAGATGGCCACGTCAAGCCTATCTTGGACATGCTCATATAAGAAGATAGAATTCAGCTTCCTCCACCAAGACGGGAGCCTCGGCCGGCTGATCTGGAGAACCCAAAGTTCTGCCATTACCACTGTTATGTACACCACGCTACACACGACTGTTACCAACTAAAACGGTACATCCAAAGCCTCATCGATTCGAACACTCTGGCCATCGACTTCGAAGAGCTAACTGTAGCAGCCAATATGGTGTCCGTACAATTCGGCAGCTTCCCTCCGACGGAGACTCAAGACGGGGTAATCCCCGTCCCTCTGGCGACGATGGAGATTACCAATCTTCCACCTCCCCGGGAACAGGCTGCTGGTCTAGTACCTCTCACCACCTCACGAGGGGAGGTCATGTGGGTCCATCCAGACTTGGTGTCAGAAGTAACTCGGCCCACACCATCCCCTACCAACAAAAAGAAGAATGGAAAAATCAGGACCTGCCACACAATCTCAGCAGACAACGAGGAAGCTACAGCCGTTGTCACGCGGTCCGGAGCGCAATCCCAACCTGTGGTTGACAATCCAGCTGAAAATCATCAACCCACTACAACTGATGCTCCGGGACCGGCTCAGCCTTCGACGACCGACAAGCCTAGGCCGAAGGAGACTCGCTTCGACAAATCTCTCCGAAAAGAGGCAGCCCAAGGGCTAGAGAGGCCCTACAACTTTGACATCTTAGCACAATTGGCTAACACACCGGCCTAATTATCACTATACGAACTCCTAAGGCTCTCCAAGGACGTTCGTATTGCATTGAGCGAAGCACTCCAAAATGCTGATGCTTATCTGGCTCAATCCAACCTCACCGGGGAGGACTCACCCATGGATCTCCAGGACAGTGCCTGCACGGGGGTAATGCCCAATATCGTCTTCACTCCGCAGGACATGCTCATCAAAACCAACCTACATGATCGCCCGCTATACTACACGGGATACATCGGCGACGTGAAGGTGGATCGGATGCACATAGATCCTGGCTCTTCCGTAAGCATCATCCCGAAGGGCCTGCTACATCATCTCTGCATCCCAATGCATCGTCTGACACCTACAAGCACCGCCATCAGCGGTTTTAATTCGGGTAGGAGCTACCCTATTGGGAAGATTCGTCTGAAGTGTCAAATTGGCGACCTCCAATCCGAAGTCACCTGCTACGTCATAGATGCAGACACTTCTTACAACATCCTTTTGGGGCGTCCATGGATTCACGATTATATGATCGTGCCTTCCACGCTATACCAGTGCTTCAAATATGTCGACAAATACGGCTTCGTGAAGATAGAATTTGTTGATATCGATCCCTTCAAAGGGGTCGAATCCTACTACTCGGACTCCTGCTTATACGAGAAGTCGAAAAGGCACCTTGATGAAGGAGACGTACAAGCTCATACCGAGACAGCCACGGGATCAGAAGGATCCCTAACGATCCACCTCCGAGCTCGCAAACTAGGCAAGTCCGCACCCCTTACCGCCACTCTGCGGAAGGATGCAATCAGCCTCTCGACGCAAGAGGAGCAGATGATAATCCGGCTACCGAGGTCCGGCCAAGTGCCGAGACCCACAACAGGGCCACTAACAATCAGACTGCCGAGAGTCAGTCAACCCCAAACAGGAAAGCTCAACCCCTCAGACAGGCCCATGACGATACGCCTTTCCATGAAGGGTCGTCACCCCAATGCAAGGTCTGACACTTCTAACGAACCAGCCACTCCTCGCCCCACATCAAATACAAAACTGGGGGTCGCTAGTCTGCCAACAACTCCACGCTCTACTCCATCAACTGAACCACTGACAATCAAGCTTTCCAGGTCATCCTCTCAGTCTTCGTTCACACAGGGGGTAGCCGAAGAGGAACCGGAGCTAGCCAAGTATGTGGCTGTCCACACTGATGTCCCCTCCGCTGATGATGTAATCCCCCTAGAAAAGATACCTTACTTCATCAATAAAGGGTTATCTTTGAACTATACCGAGCTCAATAAGCTATGTACAATGTATGCTATGGAACACGGTATAGGCACTCACCTACACACACAGGTGACAAATGTGTACACCGCGATCCAGCTTACTCCAGTAGAAGACGCTTATCGAATATTCGACGGAGGAGATCATCCGATCATCTTCGGCCGGACGAACAACCCGCATCCCCTCACCATAGAAGAAATCGACCTCGGGTCAGATGCCGGGAGACTGCCTCTGTATCTCTATAGCCCTCAATCCAAATATCTCATGCAGAAACAGGGGTATGATCTGGAGACGACGTCAGGATTGAACTACGGCACTGGGCGACGATTACCTTTGAAGCCGCCAGTCCCGGCGGGCAAACCACGGAACTACTATAACAAAACTCGATGTGGGTTAGGGTATGTAACGCCTACTACGACCCCTGAAAGTTCAGATGAAGAATGCGACTGGCAGTCATATTCAACCGGGTCATCAACTTCTGACTCAGATACCAGCATCGGAGATGTGTTCAGACAAGTCATGTCAGTCAACATGGCATTCGTCGACGCCTACGTGGAAGACGAAGACATCCCCGAGATCCTCGAGCTAGAGCCGTGGGCCCAGTAATTGGATGCACAATGGGAAAAGCGGTTCGAACTGAGAGAACCTCCTACTGAAGATAAGGTTATACAAGTTGACCTCGACAGCGAATCTTCTCCGAAACCAATTTTCATCAGTAAAAGCCTAACCGACGAAGAACGGGAGTCGCTGTTAGAACTTGTCAGAGAGTACATTGATGTGTTCGCCTGGAGCTATGAAGACATGCCAGGGTTAAATCCTGACATCGCTCTTCACAAACTCAACATTCGACCAGATGCGAAGCCGGTCAAGCAACAACAACGACGCTTCCATCCAGGCATCATGGATGCGATCGAAGCCGAAGTCAACAAACTGATAGCCAGCGGCTTCATTCATGAGGAGCAACATCCAGACTGGGTCGCCAACATAGTACCCGTCCTCAAGAAGAATGGAAAGATTCAAATCTGCATTGACTTCCGCAACCTGAACGAGGCGTGCCCCAAAGATGAATTCCCCCTTCCTATCACAGACATCATGATCGACAATACCTGCGGCTTCGAACGTATGTCATTTATGGATGGCTTCTCGGGGTACAACCAAATCAAAATATCTCCTAACGACGAAAAGCATACATCATTCCGAACACCGACTGGCACGTACTGCTACACAGTCATGCCTTTCGGTTTAAAGAATGCTGGCGCCACATATCAAAGAGCCATGAGCATTATCTTCAGAGACCACTTACGCAAGACAGTGGAGTGCTACGTTGACGATATAGCCATTAAGAGCCGCTGTAAAGGAGACCATCTACAGGATCTAAGGACGGTGTTCGACCTAATACGAGCGCACAATTTGAAAATGAACCCTACGAAGTCCTTTCTGGGCGTATCCAGCAGGAAGTTCTTGGGCTTCATTATCACTGCACAGGGTATCCATGTAGACCCTGAAAAGACGAAAGCAATCATGGAGATGGGTCCCCCAAGAAATCTTCGCGAACTCAGAGGCCTCCAAGGGAGGCTAGCTTACATCAGAAGGTTCATTTCCAACCTCTCCGGGCGATGTCGGCCGTTCACACACCTTATGAAGAAAGGAGTCTCATTCATATGGGACGAGGAATGCCAGCGTGCTTTCGACAGTATCAAGGAATATTTGTCAAATCCTCCAGTTTTGGTGGCCCCGGTTCCTGGAAAACCATTCCTGCTCTATGTACGAGCAATGGAACACTCCCTCGGGGCTTTGCTGGCACAGAACAATGACACAGGCCACGAGCAGGCCATATATTACCTCAGCCGAATGATGATTGGGCCAGAGCACCGATACACCGCTGTGGAGAAGGAATGCCTCGCCCTGGTGTTCGCCATTCAGAAAATGCGACACTATGTCACCGGACAAACGATACATGTGATCTCACGAGTCAACCCTCTCAGGGTCCTCATGACTAAACCAGGGGCACTCAGCTCTCGACTCGCCACATGGGCAATATTGCTGTCCCCTTATCATATGATCTTCGTCCCCCAAAAGGCAGTCAAAGGTCAAGCCCTGGCAGACTTTTTAGCAGCCCACCCAGGCTCAGAGTCCTCCAGAATATATGAAGAGATCCCAGACGAGGTCGTCGACTCGCATGCAACCTCTCACGAGGCTATATGGCGAATGTTCTTTGACGGTGCTTCACGGACCGGACCTAAAGGCAATATAGTCGTCGGAGTCGGGGTAGTGCTGATCTTTCCTTCCGGATTGGTGATTAACTGCGCTTATTCCCTCACCGAGCCCTGCTCTAACAATGTGGCCGAGTACACTGCTCTGGTCATTGGCCTCCAACTTGCAAGAGAGTTGGGGGTAGAATACCTTGAAGCATACGGCGATTCCCAACTAATCGTCAATCAGATCCGGGGCTCGTACGAAGTCCGCCACGAAGACATGCTTCCTTATCACCAAATAGCGATCGATATCATCTCGTCATTTGAGGGGTTCTTCATCGAGCACGTCCCCAAACTCTGAAATATTGAAGCCGATGCCCTAGCCGGTCTGGCCGCTTCCCTAGCAGTCCCAAATTATGATCGCCAATCAGTGGATGTGATAGGCCACGAACTAGTCTGTCCCAAGAACAATGTGCAATTCGTGGCGAGTTATTCCGCCCAGACGATCGATGATGCCCCAGACTGGAGACAACCATTCATCGACTTCGTCGTCTACGACATCCTGCCCGAGAACCCAAAGGAAGCCACTTCCATCAGACGACGTTCTCTCAGATTCTTCTACGATACAGAGACAAAAATGCTGTATCGCCGCTCCTATGACGGATTACTGCTTTGGTGTCTGTCAAATATAGAAGCCAAAGAAGCCGTACGAGAAGCTTACGACGGTGTCTGCGGGGCCCACCAGCCCGGCCCAAAACTGTAAGACCGCCTTCGCCGAATGGGCTACTATTGGCCCACGATGGTGGCAGATGCGATAGATTATGCTTGGAAATACAAAGCCTGCCAAGTCCACGCGGACTTCATTCACCAACCATCCGAATTTCTACATCCGACGGTGGCGTCCTGGCCATTCAAAGCATGGGGGAATAGATATCATTGGTCCAATCACCCCACCTTCCTCCAGAGGACTCGCTTCATACTTGCTATCACTGATTACGTCTCCAAATGGGCGGAAGCTGTCCCACTCGCAGAAGTCAAGACTTCAAACGTGATCAGCTTCCTTAAGCATCACGTCATCTACCGCTTTAGACTGTCCCGAAGAATCATCCATGATAATGGTCCGCAGTTTGCAAGCCACGTATTCTATCGGTTTTGCGATAAAGACTGTATTAAGAATATCGCTTCGATGCCGTACAACCCGGCAGCAAACGGGTTAGCAGAGGCATTCAACAAAACAATCATCAAACTCCTTAAGAAGTTTGTCTCCTCCAACAAACGCGACTGGAACGAGAAACTTGGTGAATGCTTATGGGCTTATCGCACCATAGTTCGAACAACCACTGGGAATACGCCATTCTCCCTAGTGTACGGGAGTAAGGCAGTTCTCCCATTGGAGACTCAAATACCCTCACTCTGTGTCGCCCTCACTTATCAATTAACGACGAATGACAACTACCGACGTCGACTGTAAGAGTTAGAGGCCTTAGATGAAAAGCGCCTCCTAGCTCAGCAAAGGATCGAGCTGTACCAAGCACGCATCTCAGGAGCCTTCAACAAGAAGGTCAAAATTAGAACATTCCAAGTGGGCAATCTTGTTCTGGCAGTCCGGAGACCAATGGTCATGACTCACAAGACCGTCGGCAAGTTCCAGCCAAAATGGGAAGGCCCATTTATCATAGAGACAGTATTCTCCAACGGTGCTTACCGTCTCGCTAAGCAAAATGGAGACTTGCTCATGTTGCCCGTCAACGGCAAGTTCCTGAAGAAATATTATGTCTAAACGATATTCTCCAGATTTTCGAGTCACGTACCCGCTGGTACCGCTGAACTCACCCTCATAATTCTCCAGATTTTTGAGTCACGTACCCGCTGGTACCGCTGAACTCATACTCACCATCGCAACATTCCAGATTTTCGAGTCATGTATCCGCTGATACCACTGAACTCACCCTCATAGTTTGTCAGATTTTTGAGTCATGTACCCGCTGGTACCGCTGAACTCACATCCTCCATATCTCCGATCATCGAGTCATGTACCCGCTGGTGCCACTGAACTCACACATCTACAATATTCTAAATTATCGAGTCATGTACCCGCTGGTGCCTCTGAACTCATATCCCGGTCACTCTTTCAGATAGAAAGTTATGTATGATCATACCTCTGAACTTTCTTCTTGAAGGAGATCCTCCCTCATGATCTAACACCCGCACTTCCAGTGCACAAAAAGGGTAATCGATCCACAAATTTCCAAAATGGCCATGTCCTCATTACCACTGAGCCGTTCCACTTCCGCCAAAAACAAATCACCCCTTACATAGAACTTCCATGTCCTCATTACCTCTGAGTCGGTCTATGTGCCCTCCTTCATTGAGCCCACTCCCGTCATGTCCTCATTACCTCTGAATGGGAAGGCTCCGTCGAAGAAACCTTCATACTTACCATGTCCTTATTACCTCTGAGTAAGTATGATGATCCCCTTTTGACCTATTATCTGTAGCCACAACCGGAGTACGCCAAGGGTAATAGGTCCACAAATGTCCTCTGTTGACCACAAATGTCCTCTGTTGACCATCAATATCCTTCGTCGAGTTTGCTCCTACCATGTCCTCATTACCTCTGAGTAGGAAGACTCTACGTTTAAAAAACCTTCCCACTTGCCATGTCCTCGTTACCTCTGAGTAAGTATGTCGGTTCCCCCTCATCCTATTATCCGTATCCTAAAACCAGGGTACGCCAAGGATAATAGGCCCACAAATATCCTCAGCTAAGTTTCTTAGCACAAACCTACCATCTTATCATGCCCCAGGAGCCCAGCTGCTCTACGGCATTCCTTTTTCCAATACCAAGAGCACCCATGACCACTTTGCCATGGCTACTTTAGGTATCCTGACCAAAACTTGTTATCTGTACCTAAAACCAAGGTATGTCATGGGTAACAGGTCCACAAATATATCCCCTATACGGGGGAGAACATCACCGCAATATCACAGGCACAGCAAGCAATACAAATGAAGGGTAGAATTAAAAGTACTCTTTATTTGAAGGAAGAAAAGGCATTACATATTTCGGGATCATGCCCCCTTCAGAAAGAGAGAAAACAGAAACAAAAAAAAGAGGAAAAAGCCGACTACAGTTCTGTATTGCACAACTCCAAGAGACGGTTTTTCACCAAGGCAGTCCCCCGATCAAGCCTCTGCTTAGCTCGACGCTCGGCTTCTTGGGATAACTGCTCTGCGTCATTCAGAAGAGTATATGCCTGCCAGTTGTCCTCCATCTTCTTGAGGGCAAGCTCTAGATTAGCAGAAGCCCTACTGTACTTATCAACCTCCTGGATAGCAGTCTCTTTCTCAAAACGAGCGGTCTCAAGCTCTGACTCCAGGAAAGCCAGTTTTCTCTGGAGTTCAAGGATATGTTCCCAGGTATCGGCTACCCCGCGGGAAGCATCCGCTTCCCGAGTTATGCAATCTTCAGTCCGACGGCTCCACTGGTCGTGCAATCGAGTCAGATACCGGCGGTCCTTCAATATAGCCGATTTGAGCGATTCCCGGGCAGCCATCACCTTCTTCACCGCAGTAATGAGAAAGTTGCGCTCTTGATTTATGGCCGCAGGTAAATCAGTCTGTTGCAACAAGCAAAACTGGGCCACGAGACGATCAGCTTCTAATAGCTTCGGCTCCAAAAGCGCAGCCAATTCCCCTCCTCCAGGGAGTGTCTTAAGGATGGTAATCTGGCCTCCGGCACATCGACGGGCCAGAGTAAAGGGAGTCCCCCTTTCTACTGCTGCCTCGACCCCTCTCTTCAAATAATGATGGAAACTGGCGACCACATCCTGTAATGCGTCATCCAAGACCTCCGTAGAGGACGGCGTCAGAGGAAGAGTGGCAGACGATACTGGAGGAGCAGCTTCAGAAGTTACTGCACCCGCCACCAAGGAAGCAAATTCCGTACGGAAAGATGCTTGGATGGCGGCTAACTCCTCTTCTGCCGCCCGAAGAGCCTGGATGCTCGGCAGAGAGGAGAGGTTAACCCCCGAAACTACATTCGCAGAGGAGAACACAGGGGGCATCGTCTCTTGTCCCAGTTGCACTGCTACCCGGGGCCCCGAGCTCGGCCCAGACGAAGGTCCCTCGATACAGAGAGGTTCTGTCAGGCCCTCTCCGGTAGGGCGCGATCTAGCAACATCAATCACTGGCAACGAAGGGTTGAGATCTGAACATCCAAATCAACCATTAGTCGACATAATCTGAAAGAAAAGATGACAAGAACACATAGGCTTATTCACGAGCTATGGTTCGATTTGTATTACCATGGGAAGAGCACGGGGACGACGGCTCGTTCACAGCCAGCGTAGTTTCCCCACCCACAGAGTCATCATATTGGGGTTCGGACGTCTCAGGGACGGGCGCAGTAAAGCCCCCATCCCCCTGGGTTGAGGTTCCAGCACGGTGGGAATCCTCGGTCGCAACCGGAAGCACTCCAGCAGCAATGATAGCGGTGCACACACCACTGACTAAATGAGATAGGACCGGGTCAGCCTCGATAATCGGGTCCTGAGGAGCGAGCTCATCCGACGCCTATGAAGAGCAAAATAAACAATAATTAGGCCATAACATAGAAGAAGAAGAAAGGAAACAACTAAAGCCCAAATCACCTCAGGAACAACGTCTTCATCATCAATAAACAGCCGGCAACGTCTTACCGCAGCGTGCTTCGTAGAATAAGGTCGGTCATCAACGGTAGTCACACGCCTGCTTCGCTTACGTGAAGGGCCAGGTACCGTAGATGGTTGATCCTCCACCACTTCGTCAGACAGAGTAGACGATTGACCCACGGCCCTTTCAGCCGGCACGGCAGGGGGTTGATTCCCAACCTCCTCACCCGAAGAATGAGATAAGTCATCAGTATCTTGTTCGTCGTCTTCCTCATCCGCCCTATTGGACTCTGAGTCCGACACAGGAACCCTGTTTGTCCCCCTCTTCCTCTTCTTAGACCCTTCTGGCTTCTCAGCCAAACCGGTGCCAACAATGAAACTAGTATTCATATCAAAACCAACAGGAGGTTTGCTCGCTGCAACATGATAAAGGGCCGCTATATACAAGATATCTCCCTCCACCTTGGCATCAGGGAGTGAGAAGCTGGCTCGGGTATGGGTCGCATTATAATAATGCCAAGCCCGGACGCCATCGAGCACATTGCCCTCGAAGCTCAAGCAAGCGCTAGGGTGATCCAGGAACAATTGACTATACCCGAATTGACGGGAAAATCTACTGGGCAGATAAGGCTCCAGGTATACTCTATTCCGGTAACGATACACCAGGTGCGCGGGACGGATGTTGCGTAACCAAAGAAGCATCTTCTCAGATAAAAGTTGGGGGGGATCAACGCCGTCCACATATACCCTCCTCACTTCGCCGGAGGTGAACTCAGGGAGAGATACGAAGAATTCGGGCCCATCAATTCTTACCAACGCCCTCCGGCAGGCCGGTATGGTATCATGTTCCCAAGGCTGATTATAATACCGGAAAAGGAAGGTGTCATCAACAGAAACATTTTCATCAGGTCCCGGCCTCATCAACGACGGATAGTGCATCAATAACCACCCCATGAGGTAGTGGTATGGTAGTTCTATCTGTTTAAAGTCCATCGACACATCGCGAGCAATGACTTTGGATGAAAAGGCGCGAAGGCCGTGGTGTATGCTACACACCATGGCCGGGAGGAGCGCCAGTCTTACCTTGAAGACCAATTTTACAGCAGGAAGAATGAAATGGCGGCTGATCCTTTCTATAGAACCCGCGCTGCCCGAGACTACACAGTTGCGTAGCCACACCATCAAGAACCCAGCTAAGATCGCTTTATCGGACATCTCCCGGGTACCATAGTAGAAATAACTGAGGGAGTCAGTACTACTCCCAAATCGGTCACGGGTAGACTTCGACTTCTTGACCTTCGACATCATATCCTTCACCTCCTCCAGGGTTTGAGGAGTTCGAGACGAAACTTGACCAGAAGGATGCAACTTGAAAAGATACAAAATCCAGGCCTTGGTGTGAGGGGCGTTCCCTTCTGAACTATTTACTTTCTTGATAGCCATCTGATGGCAGGCACTATGATGACACAACAGTTCTTGGTACACGGCGACGAAACCAGGAAACCGTCGATCCAGCTCTTCGAGTTCTTCGTTCGTCGGTGTATATACTTCAAAAGCTTCACCTCCCTACGGCAATCTAGACACAGTGTTCATTTCGTGAAGAGCAAGCCCCAGTTCTCCTCCGGGGGCAAAGAAAGTCCCTGTACGTCGATTATACAACTCCAATAGAGCCATAAACAAGGGCTTGTTAATGGACAACTCGTAGCAGGTACCCCTGACGGCGTAATAGAGATCAATTTCCTGAAGGAAGTCCCCATAATGCCTCAAAATCCATGAGGTGAGATTAGTCCAGGTAGGAATAGGGTTGATCCAGTTCAGCAGCGACAACCTGCCTATGGGATAAGACCCCTTGTGAGCGAGCTGATTCAGAAAAGTATCAGCTAGGATAAAGGTAAAATTAGGGCCAGTTGTGTTTACAAAAGTGCCCGGGAGCAGCCCCATCACAGTCCGACTCATGGATTCCTTGCCCGCACATACTAAACCCGTGCGTCTGTTGTAGTGAATTTTGCTCACAAACATTCCCTGTTGGGTGGGAGTCAGGGAGCCCACCATAGTCCTGTCCCGTGGTACCATGTTAAACCATGAGAGAGGATAACGCCGCTCCATCTCAGGGATATGATCTCTACCCCGTCTACAAAAAAATCCCAGTGCTCTGAGACATCCAGTAATCGGGAGTTCTTTATAGAAAAGGCGTCCCCAAAGAGAAAAGCCGGTTTCAGAAATTCTCCATCCAACTTCCCCGAATTCATCATCGAACAAAGAAAGCGGAAAGGTTGTTTATTAATAGCAGCACTCTCTCCCTAGGCTCATTAGTGGGAAGCTGATCCCCTATACGACGGATTAACTCGTCAAGCTGCACGTCAGCGGCATACTGAGCTGAACCCACAAGGAGCTCTGCTGCTGGATTGGTTGGGAGGTTCACTGAAAAAAGAAAAAAAAAGAGAGAAAGAAGAAGCAGGATTAAAAGATGGCTAAAACAAAAAAAAATTTACTGAAGCTCTCACAAGCCTATGCGGTCCAGGTCAATAATGTCTTATGCGGCTCCAGTCCAGTTGGGTTTCAAGAAATACAGTTTCGAGGAAGCCTATGCGGTTCGAGTCAATACAGTCTCATGCGGCCCAAATCAGATGGGAGTTCTATATGACTCTAGCTCGATAGCTTATGCGGATTGGACGAATGTACACAGTTCTAACAGAAGAACTCATGCGGCACAAAACGCTATGCGGTTCAGCCTGCTAAAAACATATGCGGCTCCGTTCAGAGGAGACTTTATGTGTTTAAATCCTTCTTCTGCGGTTCAAACATGGGGCATGGTCTATGCGGTTCGGGCATGAAAAGTCATGCGGCCCATACAGCATATGCGGCTCTGCCATCAACTTGGGAGGAGGCTTGTGCATAAATACGCAGCAGAGCCATGGGTACTCAAGATCCAAATGCAACCCTTACCCTTAAAGGCAGGACGAACATCAGAGGGCACTTCGGGCGCTTCAGGCTCGACGGCTGACGAGGACGTCACCCTCTTGCCCTTCGCGGCGGCAGAAATAACTTTAGAAGACTTAGGAGCCATTGCTTCGACGAGAAAACAAGGAAGATCAGAAAGAGAAGACAGGAAAAAGAGTGAACGAAAGAAAAGGTAAAGAAGTCCCTCCGGCTAAAGTCACCCGTATTTATAAACAAAGATTGAGCGTTTCGATCCCCGTGCATACACGTAAACCGACTCTTCGGTTATCAAAATAAGCCGCCGAAAATGAAGGCCAAGCTCCTCGGATCCTGCACCAAAAAGCGGCCTTTAAAAAATCAACAACATTTAAGTACTAAAGATTGCCATACGTGGCAAATAATAACGTGGCAAGAAGCTATGCGGCTGAACAGTCTCCTGCGGATAAGTCACCTATACGGCTGAACAATCCATGCGGCCAGGACTTCTGTGCGGTCAGGGTTTCATATGCGGCTAGAAGAACACAGCCATGCTTCTTATTCAAAGTATTTCAATTTTGCAAATTGAAAACTTTGAAGGGGGTCCTATAGAAGCATGGAAAATACTAAAGAAAATGACTCATGCGGCCAGGAAAGATCCATGCGGCTCAGAAAACTCATGCGGCTCAGGGAGTCATGCGGCATAAGGAGCTATGCGGCCTGAGGCATTCCATGCGGCTCAGAAGACACATGGCCTAACAGTGCTTCCCTCCGACCCATGCTGCATTAATTGCTTTGACGGCTGACCCCTCTGAAAAGTTGACAGCCCTGACACAAAAGTAGGTAATTATGACTCTGTCATAATGATGAATCTCTAGGGAAGAGAAAAGAGATCTCTGACACAAATCCCCCGAGAGCCATAAAAATGCCACGTGGCCTTGCCACGTGGCCTTGCCACGTGGGCGTTCGTATGCGGCTCACTTCTCATGCGGTTCAGAATGAGTCCTATGCGGCTCAGGCCAAGAAAGCCTCATGCGGCTCGAGCAAAGAACTTATCATGTGGTTCAGAGTGAATCTGTCTTATGCGGCTCAGGTCAAGAAAGCCTCATGCGGTTCCAGCGAGGACTTTTCATGCAGTTCAAGAGGATCATGTCCATGCGGCTCAGGCAGATATGTACCTATGCGGCCCACAAAGGATTACTCCCTTGTGATTCGAGGGCTCAAGTGAGGGCCACTGCCCAGGCAGCCCTAACACGTGGGCTTAATCATATGCGGCTCAAATTCATATGCGGCTCACTCGTCATGCGGTCCAGACCCCCCAGCAGCTCCTGGGACACGTGTCCTAAACCGATTAATTCCTCAGATTTGTTCAAATCCCAATAATCTGGGACACGTGGAAGGAGAATAAATTTAATTATCAGAAGATCATTATAAGGAAGATTTATTCCAATCAGCATTAATTGCTAATAGGATTTGGTGTAATCTACACCTAAAGGCTCGGATTCGTCACAATCAAAACTGAACGGCCTGGATTGACCAATCTATGGGCCGCCGCCATCTCTAAGAGCTAATCATTGGCAACCCTAATGATCACATCCCACTATTATAAATAGCAAGGTGCCATTCCCTTGATGAGATATACAACAACAGAGAGAAATACGTATATACAGAGAGACTTCCCCCCATAGTCAGAGAGAGAATACACACAGAGAGAGAAAGAGAAGCCAGAAGAGCAACAGAGAAGCAAGAAGAGCATTTCTTCGTCAACGCCAACCATCTTCTCGTAGGAGCCAAGGCTGCATACCGATCGTCCAAGGAGTAAGGCAGGGCTGCCGTCGCCTTCCCGAGCCTCTATCGTCACCCCCCCCAGAATCTAAAATAAACAATTGCACTTAGACTGCTGTACCTAGGTTTTCGTTCCTAGGCTTTCTTTGTACAAGCGAGTTTGTAACGTGAAGTAAAAGTCCGGTCCTCCGATAATTGTTCTGTTCTTTTATATTTCATGGCAAACAAGCGGCACCAACGTTGATGTTGAGTCACGAGCTGGCGGCACGTTGACGACTTCCATTACTGCCTTGGGGATTGGGACTACGCCGTCTGGGACTTCTATGGGAGGAAAGTCACCAAATTGAAGAGAGATCATGTTAGAAGATACGACCTTGTCTTCAACTTCGAGGTTGATAACTTGGCTGTCGATATGCTGTTGTATCTTCTTCTTCAGGATGATACAATCCTTGGTAGAGTGGTGCACATACTGATGATAAAGACAGTACTTGGGATTGTTGAGTTGGTTCACCTTCGCAGGACGTCGTGGTGGAGGCAATGTCAGTTTATTATCCTTCATCAATGTATAAAAAATAGTACTAGCATCATCTTCGTCAAAGGAGAAAGTCTTCTTAGGTTGTCAGGAGCTCCCTGAGAATCGGAAGCTCCCTTCAAAGTGTTAACCTTCAAGACTTCTTTCCCTTTACCCCCACGGATAGGGATAGTTTGGGGGTGCTTGCTTTTGTCTTCAGATTTGGGTATCTTCAACCCCAGTAATTCCAGATTAGGGACATTATTTTCAGCAGCATCAGCAGCCCCGATGATAGTGAGTCATGTATCATACTTATGTATACCTAGACAGAACTTTACTGTAGGAAGAAAGTTATGTCGACAATATAGAAGCATGAAAAAATTTCAGCAAATGAAGCCCCATGCGCCCAAGCCAGTGTAGCTCCACACGCCTAGTCAGTGAAGCTCCATACGTCTAGTCAGTGTAGCTCCATGCGCCCAGTCAATGAAGCTCTATGGGCCCAGTCAGTGAAGCTTCATGCGCCCAAGACTAGCTCCCCCGAAATGAGGACACATAGCCTGAGACATGGCTATGTGCCCAAGCCTGACTCAGTCAAAGCCATGATCAAAACGTGCACCGAAGCACACAGCCACGTCAGTCTCCATGAGCAGTCGTGCACCGAAGCATGCGGCCACGTCAACACCACGACCAACCTACGATCTTGCAGCCTGTATGTGCCTACAACCTATGCGTCCAAAGCAGGACTATACGCCCACATAAAAACTAGCGTGTTTCCTCAAGTGGGCGCATAACATCATTCCAGCTCAAGAACGACTTTAAAAGGGAGGCCTCATCCCTCTTCAAAACACAGAACGGAGTCCATTTTCAAGAGCCAAATTGCTGCACTTCTTGCCAGTGAGCCGAGAGTTAGCAATTTTCTTAGGTTTTCTTCCACTTTTGTAATCGGAGTGTCAACGGAGTAAAGGAGCAACTGCTGCTCGATCTCCATCATCCCATTCTCTAAAATTCTTTTTTGTACTCGGGGATCCTCAGCAGGATCTCTCAGGCGTACTCGATTTGTGGTGCCTTACGCCAATAAAAGAAAAGACAGCATTTTCTTCTTCTTTTTGTGTGTCTACAAAAATGGTGACTTTGCTGGGGACTACCTTTTCCTCTGATGAGAAGGTGGTGATGCAATCCGATTCCAACAAAGTGGGAAGCACTTAAAAGATGTTGATCGAAAAGTTCGATCAGCAGGCGTTCGAAGAGATGCTCTCGAGGGATGGCTCTACTTCCTTAAAATCAGCAAAGCCAAACAAATCTCGCAAGACTTGGCTTTCGAAGGCTCGCTGTGCATATCCTGCTAATGTCATAGTAGATATGCAACTGGAGGACTCTGTCACATGGGCGCATAACTCTGCCGCAGAAGTTCCCCAAATGGAGAAGGCTCACACCGTTCCGGGCTCTACTAGCCCAGTAATTTCTTCTCTGCAAAACTAACAACAGGGTGTTCAACACTCGAAAGTTGGCAAAGAAAAACACTACGATGCCAAGAATCGGGGTGTACGACACTCTGGCCAAACCCGGCGAGGTTCACAAATGAAGGAGGCCAAACTGGAAGAAAATAGTGCTGCTCCACCAGGCATGTGCCCAAGGGAGTATTTGGGCGCATAGCCCCAACCAGAACACTTCTGTCTTCAGCAGGCTGGACATCCAAAGCCTTGCGCCCAAGGCTATGCGCCTAGGCTCTTTGGATCCATACTATGCACCCACATCAAGAAGGCTCAGACATGCTGTCAAGGAGCAAGCGTGTTACGCCCCAGAACCAGAATACTGGAGAGCGGGGGCAGACACAGCCAGCTACGTATATTGAAATGGAAACCACCTCGATATATGGTCACGGCTGTCTAGAAATATGAGGGTTTACTACAAGCCAACAGTCTCTTAAGGTCAAGCCTATTGTCTCAATCTCAAGCAAGTAATATAATTACAAGATGTATGATCATTAAATATACAATAAAAGGCGTCCCAAATATTACATATCAGCTGATCATGAAGCTGGTCGTACAAAATATTAGGACTAGCAAGAGTTTAGTCGTACATGATCAACCCTAGGATTTGTTAATCATGTTACAGCCCGTAGGCAGACATTAAGTAAAAGTGCATCGAGCTAACAGGTGCTCGTCGGCTAAACGCCTCAAAAGAATAAATTTACAATAGAGTGAGCGAAACAAAATAGAAAACCCACTCGTAGCCCGGGTTCCTTCTAGTCGCCACCATCGGGCTGGAAGCTTGGTAGATCCTCGGGAGCTGCTCCGAAATCTGGCCACACAAACCAGCTGGGTCAACCCCAGAAAGAGCAAGTGCCACAAGGGGGCCACGAATAAGAACAAAAGCCAGCATTAACACAAGAAGATATAATATTAAAACTAGAATTATGAAAATATGTCAGGATGATATACGACGAGATAACCATGGAACTATTCCGATAGCCAGGTTACAACTCGTAAACCAACAAGGACCGGGGTTGTAACCCTTCATCTGAACAGAGCTTGGTTTCCCACCATTTATCGGCAAGATAATAATGTAAGCAATCAAGACAGGAAACATTCTGGTACTAGGATCAAGACATGCCCAGACTGGTTATACTTCATTCAATCAATCACGGCCAAGCAGATACTACGGCTTACTACTTTAACTAACTAGGGTTATCACAGGCCTAATTACTAACAAGATGCAGTAAGATTGTTCCACAGCCACAAGCCCTGCAGACCATCCAGGCTACCCAGGACAAAAGATTAGGGTTGAATTCAGGTGGTACATCGCCCATAAGACAAATGTACCCTTAGGTGACTTAGAGGGTGCAACACTCGACGGTGCGCTGGAAATGTGCCCTACTCGACGGCAGGCTACAGATCCCAAGAGCGCCCAGGTAACGGGATTGCCTGTAGCTGTGTCATCTCTTCATGACTACTATGTTATTCTAGTTATTAACCTTAATCCATTTAGTAGGTACTCCTGACCGTGGTACTCAGGAGTTCCATCCTAGACATGATGCAAGACTGGACAAGTAGATTAACAAGCAAGCAAAAAAGAACCACCCACGGTGTCAAGACAGGTCAAGTTAAGTTATCAAGTCATGTCAAGTCAGGAGTGCGCCGCCACGGGCCACTATCAAGTTATCAAGATAAATTATGTCAGGGTACTTGTCAGGAGTGCGCCACCACGGGTCACTGTCGTGTTATGCAAGTTCTTGCCATACCGTGCCATGTACAATAGTCATTCCAAACATATTAAGTGAAATCAAGTTCATGACAAAAGGCGTAAGGATATAAAATGGGCGTAAAATATCTAATAAAATATCAAAATACGGGTCAGGGGATGCGTACGCACAAAAGCACGCACTGCAGGGGGAATGCATACGCATTATAACACGCACGCAGGAAGGCAGCGTATGTGAAAGTCACGCACGCTCAAGGGGCAGCGTAGGTAAAAAGTCACGCACGCTCAAGGGCAGCGTGGGTGAAAAGTCACGCACGCTCAGGGGCAGCGTACATGAAAAGTCACGCACGTTCAAGGGGGGCAGCGTATGTAAAAGTCACGCACGCTACAGGGAGCAGTGTGTGAAAGTCACGCACGCTACAGGGAGCAGTGTGTGAAAGTCACGCACGCTCAAGGGAAGCAGTTGCGTGAAAGTCACGCACGCTACAGGAAGCAATGTGTGAAAGTCACGCACGCTACAGGGAAGCAGTGTGTGAAAGTCACGTACGCTACAGGGAGCAGTGTGTGAAAGTCACGCACGCTCAAGGGAGCAGTGTGTGAAAGTCACGCACGCTCAAAGAGACACGCTTCCAACAGGAAGCGTACTCAAGCCTGCGTACGCAGCGCTAAAGAGCACGCGTAGCTCAGTGTGCGTAGCTAAACAGCTCTGCACACTGTTCACTGTCTTCTCCAAACAGCAAGAACACATGGTTGAAACCAAAACTTCAAAAGTTCATAACTTGGCCATCCGAACTCCAAATTCGGATTTCCAAGGCTCCAACAGGAGTGAAACTGAAAGCTCTTCCATATGGAAACATCAGAACTCAAAGAAAACCAACCAAAAAGGATCAAAACATACAAAATCCGAAAATAGCAATAACTTAGATCTACATCAACAGAGACTCCAAATCATAAAAACCCAAGAACTAATGTTGATCTCCATGTCCTAAACTAGCAAATGGACAAAGAAAGAGGGTCCTCATGTAGTGGCAAGATGCACTTGCCTAGGGTTAGGAGAGTTGTAGAGGAAGGAGAAGAAGAAGAAGAAGGAAATTAATGGTGGAAGTTATGAGGAGAGAGAGTGGTAGGTGGGGTTATAAAGAGGGGAGTTGTGGTGGGTGAGGGGTAGCATAGGGCTAGGGTGTTCCAACACATAAAACCGAACCAAAATGAACCATCCCCAATAAAACCGAGCCAAGCCAAAACCCAAAATACGAGAAATACCGAAATTCATAAGTTGAGAAAAATAAAAATACATGCCAAAATCCAGATACGAGTAAAATACAAAATACGGAAAAATACGGGAAATACGGGAAATGAGGGTGACAACTCTACCCACCTTAAAAGAATTCCGTCCTCGGAATTTAATCAAGGAGCTAAAGATTGTCACGACAAGCTATACTAAGCACAGGCAAGTTACACTAAGCAGTCCAATCATACAATCATACAATGCAAGCAAGGAAGGGAAAATATAAGGCATAAGAAAGACATTATACCTCACGAGTCAAACAGATAGGGATATCGCGATCGGATGTTGTCCTCACGCTCCCACGTTAACTCACCGAGAGAGTGATGACCCCAAGCAACACGGACTAATTTAATAGTCTTGTTCTTGAGTATCTTCTTCCTCCGGTCCAATATAGACACGGGCCTCTCCTCATACGAAAGGTTGGTACCAACAATCAATTCCGAATGGTCTAGGATGTGGCTCGGGTCCGGAATATACCGTCGTAATTGGGACACATGGAATACATCATGTACCTCACTTAACGACGGCGGAAGAGCGAGACGATAGGATACATCTCTACTCGCTCCAGAATATCGAACGGCCCTATATACCTAGGACTAAGCTTTCCCCGCACGCCGAAGCGAATGACGTCGCGGTTAGGCGAGATCCTAAGGAATACATGGTCGCCGACAGCAAATTCTAAGGGACGCCGATGAGCATCGGCCCAATGGCGCTGGCGGTCCTGGGCAACTCGAAGGTGATCTCTGACCTTCCTGACCACTTCAATCGTCTGGAAAATCAATTCGGGTCCGAGCATCTGCCTCTCCCCGACATCGTCCCATGCTAGCGGGGATCTGCACTTCCTGCCATAAAGAGCCTCGAAGGGTGCCATCTAGATACTGGCCTGATAACTGTTGTTGTACGAGAATTCCACCAGGTGCACATGATTCTTCCATGAACCACTGAAGTCAAGGGTGCAAGATCTCAACATATCTTCAAGAGTCTGGATTGTGCGCTCTGATTGACCATCCGTCTGCGGGTTGATAAGCTGAGCTGAACTGAAGGCGAGTCCCCAAACTCTTCTGCAAGCTGCGCCAAAAGTGTGATATGAATCTTGAATCCCTGTCCGAGGTGATGCTGACTGGCACACCGTGAAGCCTGACGATCTGCCTGAGATACATCTCTGCTAACTGTGCCGTCGACTGTCCAACTCTGAATAGGAGAAAGTGTGCCACCTTGGTAAGCCTGTCCACAATTACCCAAATAGCATCTCTACCGGCCGGAGATCTGGGCAATCCGGTCACGAAATCCATGGTTATATGTTCCCATTTCTATTCTGGGATCGGTAAGGGTTGAAGAAGTCCAGCGGGCCTCTGATGTTCAGCCTTAACCTGTTGGCAAACCAAACACCGAGAGACAAACCGGGCTATCTTCCTCTTCATGCCATTCTACCTAGAAATGCTGACAAATATCACGGTACATCTTCGTACCACCCGGATGAATAGAATATTGCGAACTGTGGGCTTCTGCCATTACTTCATGTCTGATATCTCTACTAGGTACACAAAGACGAGTGCCGTGCCGAAGGGTACCGTCTTCATGGATACATAACTCTGGCCTTCTTCCTGCTTCATACTCTGCTCTGAGTCGCTGGATCTTAGAATTTGCTGAATGCGCCATCCGGATTCTCTCACTATGCTGGACTGAACCTGTAGGCTGGCTATCAATGCCACGCTGGTTGGAAGAACCACTTCAATTTCCATCTTCTGAAGATCTGCCAATAATTCTGGTTGCACCGTCAGGAGATAAACTCCGGCTCTCCTGCTCAATGCATCTGCTACAACGTTGGCCTTCCCGGGATGATACTGCAAATCCACATCATAGTCCACTAGTAGCTCGAGCCACCTTCTCTGCCGCATATTAAGGTCCTTCTGGGTGAAAACATACTTCAGGCTCTTATGATCAGTAAAGATCTCCACTCTATCTCCGTACAAGTAGTGTCTCCACAACTTCAAAGCAAACACTACCGTCGCCAATTCTAAGTCGTGGGTCGGGTAATTCTTCTCATGATCACGTAGTTGACGTGACGCATAAGATATTACCTTCCCATGCTGCATCAAAACACACCCCAATCCTCTGCCTGAAGCATCGCAATAAACTGTGAATCCTCCGGTCCCATCTGGAAGGGTGAGAATGGGAGCCGTTATCAAACCTCGCTTCAACTTCTCAAATGATTCCTGACACTCTGCTGTCCAAACAAACGGCACATCCTTGCGGGTCAACTGGGTCATCGGCGCTGAAATCCTTGCAAAATCTGAAACGAACCGCCGGTAGTAGCCGGCCAATCCAAGGAAGCTGCGAACCTCTGCCACTGAGCTGGGTACCGGCCATGACTCGATAGCCACAATCTTCTGGGGATCCACTTCCACTCCTCCTCGGGTAATGATGTAACCCAAGTACGAAATGCGATCGAGCCAGAACTCGTATTTACTGAACTTGGCGTACAACTGATGCTCCCTAAGCGTCTGAAGGACGACTCTGAGATGCTGCTCATGCTATACTTCATTCTTGTTGTAGACCAGGATGTCATCTAGGAACACGATCACAAATTGATCCAAGTAAGGCATGAAAATACGATTCATGAGGTCCATGAATACGGCCGGCGCATTGGTCGCTCCAAAGGGCATAACAAGGAACTCCCAATGTCCATACCTCGATCTGAATGCTGTCTTCGGGATGTCCTGCTCTCTGACTCTGATCTGGTGGTATCCTGACCGCAAGTCGATCTTCGAAAACCTGAAGCACCTCTAAGTTGATCAAATAAGTCATCTATCCTCGAAAGAGGGTATCTGTTCTTGATTGTCACTGAATTCAAGGTACGATAATCAACACATAGCCTGGACGTACCATCCTTTTTTTACAAGAAGCATCGGGGCTCCCCAAGGCGATCCACTAGCACAGATGAATCCCTTGGTCCTCAGTTCTTCAATCATCTTGTAAAAATCTCCAATTCTGAAGGCGCTATCCTGTAGACTCGCTCTGACACTGGTGCTGTCCCGGGAATCAAGTCTATAGTAAACTCAATCTCCCGTTCTGGCGGTATCCCAGGAAGCTCCTCTGGAAAGACATCTGGAAACTCTTCAACTATCCGGGGTAACTGCACTGCTGCTACTGCCATCCGCAATGCTGGAGAAGATGGCTCCACTTACGCCTCTGGAAAATGAAAACTCTGGCTCGCCGGGGATACTAAAGACAACTCTGACTAATATGGCAGTCTATCCTAGCACACTGGTTCCTCAACCAATCCATGCCTAGGACTACATCATAGTCTGCCATAGGAAACTCTATGAATCTAGCGGGGAACTCCCTACCGCTAACTACGATCCGACACGAGGAAAACACTCGATCTACTCCCACAAGGCCATTACCAGTAAGTATATTGAGCCTCACTGATAATGACTCAGGCTCCAATCCTATCCGTGTCGCAAATCGTAGCAGACATGAATGAATACGATGCACCAGAATCAAATAATACAGACGCTGGAGAGGAGTTGACGAGAATAGTACCTGCCACTACCTCACCTGGTGTAACTTCTTCTTCCATAGCCATCATTCATGGCCTGACCTTGTCCTCTGGCTTGCTGGTCTCCTCTGCTGGAAACCTCTCGCCTATTCTGGGTCTGAGCTTGGGCTTGTGCATACTGCTGGAGGTGTTGTTGCTGGAATGCCTGAGACTGAGGCGGCAAGGGCCTCGAAGACTGATACTGCTGCTGCTGAACTGGTGCTGGGGCCGATCCTCTCACCGAAGAGCTAGAAGGGTTGGATGCTGATGAACTACCCTATTCGGGCAAGCCCCTATCCTATGATCTGCTGCTCCACAAGCCAGGCACAATCCCTGCGCCCTGCGACAGTCTGCCACCACATGTCCTGGCTTCCCGCAATGGGAACATCCCATCGCGAAAGTCTGCTTCTGCTTCTGCTGCTGCGGGTACGTCGGGGTCGAATGCTGAACCGACGTTACTGAGGCCGCCCGCCTCGGAGTTCCAATGGTCAATCCCCTAGCTGCCGGGGCTGGAGCTGATGACTGGTGTATCTGACTATGGGACCGCTTCCTACTTCCGGTCTTATCCACGATCCTCTGGGAGGTGTACTCATGCCTCCTAGCTGCTCTCAAGACTGCATCGAACGTCTGGTGCTCGAACTGCTCAACCGCCAATAAGATCTCCAAATGTAGTCCCTGCTGGAACCGCTGGGCCCTATCAAACTCTGTCGCCACCAAGGTGGGGGCAAACCTACTGAGTCTAGAAAACTCCGATGCATAACTGTCGACTGATCTGCCTCCTTGCTTCAAGTTAGTAAATCTGGTCTGCAAGTCGTACCGAGCCACAACATCAAAGTACTTCGTCTGGAATCTCTCTCTAAGTACTGCCCAAGCAATGGGTGCCACTAATCCCATGGCTTGTGCCGTCCACCAACTGCGAGCCAAGTCTAACAACTGTAAGCGTACCACCGCCACCTTCTCATTCTCGGGTGTCCTAGCTGCTTCCAGAACCACCTCGGTATCCTGAAGCCATGCATCCGCGGCAATCGCATCCTCGGTACCGTCGAAGAAAGGAGGGTTCAATCGCTTGAAGCTGTTGGCCGCCTGGTTTCCCTGGATGTCCGCCTCTAGTCAAAATATCTTGAACTGTCTGGTACAGGGCGTCGCTTCGACGATCCTGGAAAGCTATCAAGGTTCTGATGAGGCCTACTAAGGTACCATCCTCGGGCTCTGCGGGCTGGACGGGCCGAACTGGTGACTCTCCTCCAGTAGGCACAACTCTGAGGCTACCCCGAAATGCTGGGCTTGATCTTCGGGTTGCTGCTGATCCGTGGGATGTGCTCTTCCTTGCTGATCGGCAGGGTCAGGTACAGTGCCGCTGAAGAAGATGACACAGGGAAACAATAAGGAAGGACCAGGACAGATCAACGATACAAGCATGTAATCAGGGCAAGAATTTCAGGGATTTGAAAATACGGGCGGAGATCAAGGGCGAATACTGATTGAGACATCTATTCGGTAAACCCTCACATTTCTTGATTGACAAGACCTGCATGGGCCACCACTTAAACCATGTCACGCCCCAGAACTGGAATACTGGAGAGCGGGGGCAGACACAGCCAGCTACGTATATTAAATGGAAACCACCTCGATATACGGTCACGGCTGTCTAGAAATATGAGGGTTTACTACAAGCCAACAGTCTCTTAAGGTCAAGCCTATTGTCTCAATCTCAAGCAAGTAATATAATTATAAGATGTATGATCATTAAATATACAATAAAAGGCGTCCCAAATATTACATATTCAGCTGATCATGAAGCTAGTCATACAAAATGTTAGGACTAGCAAGAGTTTAGTCGTACATGATCAACCCTAGGATTTGTTAATCATGTTTACAGCCCGTAGGCAGACAGTAAGTAAAAGTGCATCGAGCTAACAGGTGCTCGTCGGCTAAACGCCTCAAAAGAATAAATTTACAATAGAGTGAACGAAACAAAATAGAAAACCCACTCGTAGCCCGGGTTCCTTCTAGTCGCCACCATCGGGCTGGAAGCTTGGTAGATCCTCGGGAGCTGCTCCGAAATCTGGCCACACAAAACCAGCTGGGTCAACCCCAGAAAGAGCAAGTGCCACAAGGGGGCCACGAAATAAGAACAAATGCCAGCATTAACACAAGAAGATATAATATTAAAACTAGAATTATGAAAACATGTCAGGATGATATACGACGAGATAACCATGGAACTATTCCGATAGCCAGGTTACAACCCGTAAACCAAACAAGGACCGGGTTGTAACCCTTCATCTGAACAGAGCTTGGTTTCCCACCATTTATCGGCAAGATAATAATGTAAGCAATCAAGACAGGAAACATTCTGGTACTGGATCAAGACATGCCCAGACTGGTTATACTTCATTCAATCAATCATGGCCAAGCAGATACTACGGCTTACTACTTTAACTAACTAGGGTTATCACAGGCCTAATTACTAACAAGATGCAGTAGATTGTTCCACAGCCACAAGCCCTGCAGACCATCCAGGCTACCCAGGACGAAAGATTAGGGTTGAATTCAGGTGGGTACATCGCCCATAAGACAAATGTACCCTTAGGTGACTTAGAGGGTGCAACACTCGATGGTGCGCTGGAAATGTGCCCTACTCGACGGCAGGCTACATATCCCAAGAGCGCCCAGGTAACGGGATTGCCTGTAGCTGTGTCATCTCTTCATGACTACTGTGTTATTCTAGTTATTAACCTTAATCCATTTTAGTAGGTACTCCTGACCGTGATACTCAGGAGTTCCATCCTAGACATGATGCAAGACTGGACAAGTGGATTAACAAGCAAGCAAGAAAGAACCACCCACGGTGTCAAGACAGGTCAAGTTAAGTTATCAAGTCATATCAAGTCAGGAGTGCGCCGCCACGGGCCACTATCAAGTTATCAAGATAAATCATGTCAGGGTACTTGTCAGGAGTGGGCCACCACGGGTCACTGTCGTGTTATGCAAGTTTTTGCCATACCGTGCCATGTACAATAGTCATTCCAAACATATTAAGTGAAATCAAGTTCATGACAAAAGGCGTAAGGATATAAAATGGGCGTAAAATATCTAATAAAATATCAAAATACGGGTCAGGGGATGCGTACGCACAAAAGCACGCATGCAGGGGGAATGCATACGCATTATAACACGCACGCAGGAAGGCAGCGTATGTGAAAGTCACACACGCTCAAGGGGGCAGCGTAGGTGAAAAGTCACGCACGCTCAAGGGACAGCGTGGGTGAAAAGTCACGCACGCTCAGGGGCAGCGTACATGAAAAGTCACGCACGCTCAAGGGGGGCAGCGTATGTGAAAGTCACGCACGCTACAGGGAGCAGTGTGTGAAAGTCACGCACGCTATAGGGAGCAGTGTGTGAAAGTCACGCACGCTCAAGGGAGCAGTTGCATGAAAGTCACGCACGCTACAGGGAGCAATGTGTGAAAGTCACGCACGCTACAGGGAGCAGTGTGTGAAAGTCACGCACGCTACAGGGAGCAGTGTGTGAAAGTCACGCACGCTCAAGGGAGCAGTGTGTGAAAGTCACGCACGCTCAAAGAGACACGCTTCCAACAGGAAGCGTACTCAAGCCTGCGTACGCAGCGCTAAAGAGCACGCGTAGCTCAGTGTGCGTAGCTAAGCAGCTCTGCACACTGTTCACTGTCTTCTCCAAACAGCAAGAACACATGGCTGAAACCAAAACTTCAAAAGTTCATAACTTGGCCATCCGAACTCCAAATTCGGATTTCCAAGGCTCCAACAGGAGTGAAACTGAAAGCTCTTCCATATGGAAACATCAGAACTCAAAGAAAACCAACCAAAAAGGATCAAAACATGCAAAATCCGAAAATAGCAATAACTTAGATCTACATCAACAGAGACTCCAAATCATAAAAACCCAAGAACTAATGTTGATCTCCATGTCCTAAACTAGCAAATGGACAAAGAAAAGAGGGTCCTCATGTAGTGGCAAGATGCACTTGCCTAGGGTTAGGAGAGTTGTGGAGGAAGGAGAAGAAGAAGAAGAAGGAAATTAATGGTTGAAGTTATGAGGAGAGAGAGTGGTAGGTGGGGTTATAAAGAGGGGAGTTGTGGTGGGTTGAGGGGTAGCATAGGGCTAGGGTGTTCCAACACATAAAACCGAACCAAAATGAACCATCCCTAATAAAACCGAGACAAGCCAAAACCCAAAATACGAGAAATACCGAAATTCCATAAGTTAAGAAAAATAAAAATACATGCCAAAATCCAGATACGAGTAAAATACGAAATACGGAAAAATATGGGAAATACGGGAAATGAGGGTGACAATGCGCCCAAGGCCAGTCTCCAAGGCCTATGCGTCCACAACAAAAAGACAGGCCCCAACGCGTATAGCACGGGGCTGTCTTCAAGGACATCACAGAACTTAGATGTGGGGGTTGCCCCTACACATGAACTAAGTCTGGATGCGCCTACTGTCACGACCCGCACCCACTGTGAGGGTACAAGAATGTCACAACGCCCAGCCTACGCCGCAGTGTCGGCGGTAGAACGCTGTCCAAGGTCAGTATACATCTCTCAATATAAAACAAAGCAGTAAATGAACTCAATCACAACTAAGGAAGAAGAAAGCACGATAAGATATAGAACTCAAAAAAATACAGAAGATAGAATAGACTAAGATAATATCCCAGCAAATATCCAGAGTACATATCTCAGCTACTGAATATGAAAAAATATACACAACTCAACATCTCTGAACAGAAGTAAAGTCTTGCTAAACAGTCTCAAGACAACATGAAAATAAGATAAGGCCTAACTAAACTAGTCTAGGCAGTGGGGTGATGTCCTCAGCTAGAGCTGTCCCAAAGAAGGTATCCTCCCAGGCCTCCTCCTCATCCTCTGTAATATTTTCAACAGGTCCAGTCAGGACAGGAGCGAGTACAGTACATCTCAACAGTTCATAGCAGGTTAGAAACATAATCATGCAGTAAAGTAAGATATAGATACTGAAGAAATGCAGTAGGTAAACAGAGAGAGAGAAACTGTAATAGAAATATCTACTATAAGTAAAGAGCTACCAGTGACTAGTGATTTAGAGCACAAAGTTGACATGTGAACGGCTTGATTGTACATGGCTATACTAAAGAGGCGTACACGGCTATTCTACTTTGGAATTGTTCACATGGCTATTTATACTCCCCCGTACCCCCAATTAATACACAAGGATCCAACCAGGTTATGTTATGATTCTATGTAATAACCCCCGAAGGGTGGTACATAGTAGTCCCAAAAATAGGGATTCTAGGAGATTCTAGGATACCCAGTAAATGGGATAAGAGATTCTAGAAGATTCTAGGATACCCAGTAAATGGGATAAGAGATTCTAGGAGACTCTGTGATCATAAGGGTATATGTCACAAGTAATCACAGAACCAAAGAAGCATATGATACGCTATGTAAGTAAAACGTACAGAACATAGAGTACCCGATGCTCCCTGAAGGGATAACATCTCAGGGTGGGATCCATATTGTACTAATCCGTGTGACCAACGTGCCAGTATCAATTAAAGTAATTTAATACAGGAAAATAATTCTAAGCAGGATATGAAATGATCAGAGAATGTACTCGCCTCGTAACTGAATGTATGAAGTAAATGTACTGTCCGAGATGAGGTACCTGACTCCTAGTTAGAGCAACACAAGTCAAGATGTATACAGGGGATGATAAATGTAATCTACAATGCATCTGCATGCTGTCTAGGTCAAACTAGACCAAAGTCAACTCTCGGTCAACTCTAGTCAACTAGACTAGTCAAACTAGGTCAACTAGGTCAAGTCCTAGCCCAACAAGTCTAATAAGTCTCACTAGGCCTAACCAAGCCTAGTCTAGTAATCACACATCAATCACAAGGCTATACAAGCCAAACACAAGCCACACATCAAGGCACATTTACATTTAGATATTTATCATGGAATTTATATAGCTATATGTATATAGGATTTCATATATTTACAACATTATACAAAGAGGGAAAGTTAGAAAGGGAACTAGCAGGTAAGGCTATGTGTGTGAACATGGAGGTGAAATGGAAGGCATAGGCTATACTATCTATACCAATCCATATAGAAAATTTATATACCAATCAAACACATACATATCTCATATATATCATATCAAACAAACACAAATTTAGAGAGAGGGGAAAGGGAAAAATGTATGTGTGGGTGTGTATGTAGTGTCTATTTTCAGGACAGTAGGTAGGTTCATTTATATACCATAACCAATAGCAAATCAAGCATATTTATATAGATATATATACACATATGTAATATGTAAATATATATATAGATAGAGATATAAATGAGTGTGTGTGGTAGAGGGAAACATGTGAGGGAACACGGTGTGTGTGTGATGAAAATTTAGTGAGAAAACAGGGAAAAATCAGTGAGGTATAGAGTGTGTGTAATAGGCTAGAGTGTCAAGAGGGTATAACAAACTTTTGTGTGTAACATGTGTGAGAGTGAGTGAAACATGAAAACAGTGATAAAGTGATGGCTAACAGTGAGTAGGAGAGTCACATTGCATTTAACAGTTAACCAAAACAGTCCAACTAGTGCCCAATGTGAATACATAATAAGAACACAAGGAAAAATCAGTTAACAGCCCAAAATTAATTGCCCAGGTCAAACACAATATTGTATTCATATGTTTCAGTTTTAAACAACACAAAAATAGTTCAAAGTCAGTTGCAACAGCACACTATACTTCCAGGTTTTGCCTAACTCTTAAATCTCAGATTTTAAGTCCAATACTCATCCAAATCAATCAAATTTTGACACACACTTAGGATCCACATGTGTGTACATATTAGAGTCTTAATAACAAGTAATTAACAGTGTTTAATAGGTAGAAATTAATGACAAATCTCATTTTCAAAAATCTGGAAAATTCAGGATACTATGGACAGTTCACAGTTTAGTATAATAAGAGAATGGAAATTTAACCATCAAACCAACTTAAAATACCAAAACAGCCCAAGAACAAAGTTATTAACATTAACATTGAAATCAAACTCAATCAATCAAGACTGAAATCTCATGTTTCAAAACCAAACAGTGAATCAACAGTGCATTACAAATGAAGGTTCTCAGGAAACTCAGGTTTTTGTTCTTAGGTTTCACGTGTGTGTCAGTGTCAAAACTGAACTAACTTCTGTAAAAAAAACTGAACTGAAATCATCAACTGGAAACACACAAATCAATAACTGAAACCTAATAACTAAACATGAATTCAGATTCCAATTTGGGAAGGTAATTGGAATCAAAACCAACCAATTCTTGAGGATGTATCTCAGTAACCTGAGAACAAAGTTCACAGTTTTCAGTTTTGAATTTCGAAACCCAAATCAAACAAAAACCTTCCTCCAATCACCCAAACATGGAATAACCATCAACATACATATGTATACATATAATTTACATTAAGGAAATATAATTAAATGAATTAGCACTCGAGTATTCACACAGTAACAAGTATCAGAGAAATTAAGGAATCAAACCAATCCACCAATTTCAACTCAAACCCAATTTTCACACCCAAGTAGTTCATGCATAGACACAACATATTCAGGTCTAAAACCAAGTAATTAACAGCATTTAATTAGCTAAAATGATCACCCAAAATCGACTTGAAAACTGGAAAATAAATAGTGAAGAACACTGTTTCAGAAAAATGGAAAAATTAAGGATTTAACAATAAAATTGAGTTAAAACAGTAATACAGTGGCTGGTAAAGTGAGAACACATTGTGAACGTGTCATGTGGTGTGTTTGTGTCCACCCAAGTGGACACAAACGTGTCCAATCACATAGAACATGAAAACAGTGCACAATTAGGCCAATCGTCGTGCACATGTTCACGACTCTCGTGTGCACGACACGACACGACACAACCCATGAGGTTGTGTCCCAGTGTCAACCTAGACTAGGGCTATCGATTGGACACCCTGAATCGTGTCCAAGTCGCGTGTACGCGACACGAGACACGCGTATCAGTGGCCAAATTCAGCAGCCATTGAAACACTGTAGAACCAGTGCACGTGCTCGTGCGTGTCCGACACGCCACATGGGCCCGTGCAACTTGACACACAGGGTGGCATACATTTCCCCTTGGTGTGTGTCAAGTCCCACGTGTCAGGGACGCGTGTCCGTGTCAAAAATAGGCCCGAGCAGCAGGGCATTTACAGCCCCCCAGCGCGCGTGTGCACGACCGTGTGTACACGTGTCCGTGCAGCCTAGACACGACACTAAGACACGACACAAACTACAGAAATGTGTAAGTGATACCCAAATCTAATTTCCTATTCAAACCAAATCCCAAAACTCACACGAAATGCCCATTGGGGCATTTCACCAAACACTTACGACAGTGTACTGATACTTGTCCTGTTTGGACACGAAAGGACACAAAAATCTAGGGTTTCCTATTCCTACTATTAGGTTAGATCTAGGGCTCCCTAATTATGCAAAATTTACAGAATTACAAGGTGAGGAAATGGATTTACCTAAGAGTTCCACAAGCTTCACAAAGCTTCACAAAGAGGTGCTCCTCTTGATGGCCAAACTCCTCAAAAGCTCTCCAAATCTGAGAACAATAATTTCCAACAGAAAGTAGATGGAAATTAGAACCCAATGCAATTTGTTTGGGTTAAAAAGGAATTAAAATGGATTTACTAGGATTTATTGAAGATGGAAAAATACCTCTTTCTAAAACTTGGCACGAAAACCTAATGGAGGCTAGCCCTAACTTTGGGGGGGTTAAATAGGATGGGGATGATCATAATGACCAGCCATGGGCTGATTAGAATTAGGGTTAGCTACTTGGGTGGGCCTATGGGCTTTAATTCTCAAGTCATTAATCATGACTTATGAAGTCATAAGCCATATTAGTCAAATCAACTCCAAATCTCTCCAAACAAGTTCCAATGGCTTAACCCTCACTAAATTAGGTCAAACCAAGTTTACTTAACCTAACCAAGTGGTCTGAACCTAGGTCAGTCACTAGGTTAGTCTCCTAGTCAACACTAGTCAACCCTCATCCAAACAATTCAAAAATAAATTCTAAAAATTCCTATAAATTCAAATAAATTATAATAAAATCAAATAACCCCAAAAATGTCTAAATACCCTAATCACATGGCTAGGCTCTAGGGTAGGCAGTCTCTACTGTTCACTAGCACAACACCAAATCATAAGTCATGATTTAAATAGTTTTAAAAATTATTAAAAATCACCAAGAATTATATTAAAATTTTAAATACCATAATTAAATAAATTAAATACAAAATTTCAAAATTACCCTCATCTGGAAAACTGGGTGTTACACCTACTCTCCTTACGAACCTGCATGCAAAGCTCGGCGATACATGCAACATGGGTTGTAAGGCAAAACTCCCTTCCGCTGACTGGCGCGACATGATAAATCATAAGCGTAAAGCGAGGGAGAACATAACAATTCATAGTGCACTTCCATGCACCAGTATTGTTATCAACTGTTGTTGCTCCAAAACAACAAGAGTGCCTCAGAGAAAGTTCGTGTTTCGACGGCTACACTTCTCTGACGACGAGAAGCCACTATGTGTTTCATCCAACATATCTTCGTAGGGTCTCCCTTACGGAAGCCCCAATCAAAGACGGTGGACTACGAACCCAACTTTTTCTCTTAACTCCGTGAGAAGAAGAAGGAGAAATCTACCAACAGATGGCCAACAGGCCGTCACATCTGAAGGAGTCTATATGGGCACTCGATCGAAGGCAAGATTCCATATGGACGACGAAGATTACTAAGCCGGGGGTAGCATTCCCTCATAATCTGAAGCAGATGACCCCCATATTGGGGGTAGCCTTCCATATGACGATGATCCCTCCGAATCCGATGGCGACTATCTACCTCCTCTACCTGAAGATGAAGGACTTATCCACTTGGAGACAGACAGTATCAGCACCAGTTATACTATTTTCTATGTTCATCCTCGCATGCTATCTACATAGATGGTGGACGGAGAAAGACCTGAAGAAGCTAGTGATCAGACCAGCAAATGGCTAGAGGGTCTCGAAACAGCATTCGCCAAGATCACTGATATGCTTACCAGTATCACGGCAGTTTAAGCTGCTAGGGCTGTTCCTCCACCTCAACAAAATGTCTCGACCCATGCAAGTCCGGCTCACATCAACAACCCTCCTTCACTATAAAAGGAGTATCATTCCGTTGTACCTCCTCCAAATCTTGCAAATGCTGGGGGTGGTCCTTCGCCAACAACGCCCGACAACCATTCAGCAGCCGTTTACCAATACCTGCTCAATCAACATGATGTAATTGATTCCTTGGTCGCTCGCCTTGACACCATCTCGCACAAAGATGAGCTTCAGAAGATGGGAATATCTCAACTGTTTCCCCCTGAGTGGGAGAACGCTACTTGCCCTTCTAACTACAAGCTGCTGACTCTGAACTCATTTGATGGGTTGACTTCTCCTCGTCAGCACATGATATACTTTAACATGCAGACTCTGCACTTGTCCAGAGACGATCCGTTCCTGTCGAAGCTGTTTATTAGCACCTCATAGGGGGTAGCCTTCGAATGGTTCTGCAGTCTGCCTGACGGGTGTATCAATTCATTCAAAGTCTTGGAGAGGTTGTTCCACAACAGGTTTTACGAGAGTGACATGCATGTTAGTATGTCCACCCTCATCGAGACCAAACAAAGGAGGACTGAGTCTGTCATCGCCTTCATCGAACGCTTCAGACGACTAGCACTGAAGATGCCCTTCGGCATACCAGACTCAAAACTTATAGATACTTGTCGACATAACTTTCTTCCTACAGTAAAGTTTTGTCTAGGTATACATAAGTATGATACATGGCCCGTTTTTATCGGGGCCGCTGATGCTGCTGAATTTGACGTTCCTAACTTGGAACTACTAGGGTTGAAGACACCCAAATCCGAAGATAAGGGCAAGCATCCTCAAACTATCCTTGTTCGTGGGGGTAAAGGGAAAGAAGTCCTGAAGGTCGACATATCCAAAGGAGCTTCCATTTCTCAGGGTGCCTCCGATAAGCCTAAGGAGACCTCCTTCGATGAAGACGATGTCATTACCATCTTCCACACATTGACGAAGGGTAATAAGCTGACATTGCCTCCACCACGACGTCCTATAGAGGCGAGCCAACTCAATGATCCTAAGTACTGTCTCTATCATCAGTACATGCATTACTCTACCAAGGACTGCATCGTCCTGAAAAAAAAGATACAACAGCTTATCGACAGCCAAGTGATCAACCTCGAAGCTGAAGACAAGATCATATATGCTAACATGATCTCTCTTTAGTTTGGTGACTTTCCTCCTACAGAATTCCCAGACGGCGTGGTCCCGATCCCCAAGACGATGATGGAAGTCGTCAACCTACCACCAGCTCGCAACTCGACCTTGGTCCCACTCACGATTGAACACGGTGAGATCATGTGGGTCCATCTGGACCTTGTCCAAGAAGTGACGCAGGGGGTAGCACCTTCCAAAGCAAGAAGGGGCAAAAAATTCAAGCCATGTCATATGGTATCCTCCCCCATCTACGAGGTTCTATCTAGCAAGACGCGATCGGGAAAGACTTATCTTCGGACGTACGATCCCGCATAAGAAGAAGCAGTACCTCCTCAAGCTCCTGCTGCCCCCACAAGCCCAGAAGTTGGCCCGTCCAAGCCTCAAACCACGGACAAATCCAAGCAGAAGGAGATGCGGTTTGACAAATCTCTAAAGGCGCCAGCTTCCGAAGGCATGGATCGGCCCTACAACTTTGATATACTGGCTCAGCTAGCCAATACACCTGCCAGGTTGTCTCTGTTCGATCTATTGTGACTCTCCAAAGAAACGCGAAAGGCCTTAAGTGAGGCATTACTACATGCCGACTCTTACCTTGCTAAAGTCAAAGCTTCCGCTGAAGATCCTGTCTCTTGTCCCCACTGCCATAGTACTATGGAAGTGGTTCCCAACATCACCTTCTCACAGGAGGACATGTTACTCAAAAATAATCGTCATGATAGACCCATGTACTATACAGGGTATATCGGGGCGATCAAGGTAGACCGCATGCACATCGATCCAGGATTCTCCCTCAGCATCATTCCTAGAAGTTTGCTTCAAATTCTGGGAATCCCTCTGCATAAGCTATCTGTAACCAGCACAACTATCATGGCTTTCAATGTTGGTCGAAGCCATCCGCTGGGCAAGATCCGTCTCAAATGCTAGATCGGTGATCTCCGAACAGAGGTTTCCCTGCTATGTGATCGATACAAATGTATCCTACAACATCTTGTTGGGACGTCCATGGATACACAAGAACATGATCGTTCCTTCCACACTTTACCAGTGCTTCAAGTACGTCAACAGCGACGGTATCGTAAAAACGGAGTTTGCCAATGTCGATCCCTTCAAGGGCATCGAAGCTTACTATGGAGATTCGATACTTTACCAATCTTAACCCCCCAAGGATGACAGAAATGAAGCTGATAATAAAGCTGAAGCAAGTCCATCCTCCAATGATGGTCCCCTGATTATCCGAGTCAAAGGACGTACTACTCCAAAAAGTACTCTGAAGCCTCTCACAATCTGGATGAAAAAGAAGAACCCTGAAAAGGTCAAACCACTGACCATCACTCTCACCAAGATACCCCGGGAGGAACCTACTAATGCCCGTCACCCCATTCCTGAAGAATTACCCTACGTGGTGAACTCGACCAAGACTATGGCTCCTCTTCCAGATGATGATCCTCTCAATGAGTATATCAATACTCATAATAATGTACCTTCGGCGGATGATGTTATCCCTGAAGAAGAACTTGCATATTTCCTTAGTAAAGGTTTATCTTTGAATTACTCTGATATCTATCAATCTGTAAACTACTACATAGATACGATATACACTCTAGAGAACGGCATAGGACCACACCTCTGTATGCCGATCACAACATCTCACCTACGGGAAAAAGTTTACCCTGAAGATATCCTCTACTTTATCGTTCCAGCCAGAAAGAAGGATGAAGAACTAATCATCTTCGGTCGCATAATTGGCGAAAGAAAGTTCATTCCAGACTCTACTTCTCCCAAGCACAACACAGAAGCTGACTATGAGTCTGGGAAAATACAACTTTTTTGGTATAGCTGGCAGGCCAAGAATATCATCCAGAACATGGGATATGACATCAAAAGCGACAAAGGACTAAATTACGGTCGAGGACGACAGTTGCCAATACGACACTTTGCTCCTCCTGGCAAACCCGAGAACTACTATCAACGAAGCGGTGTTGGTTTGGGCTATGTCTCTCCTCCAACAACTCCAGAAAGATCAGATGATGAAGCAGATCATTGTTCTCATTCTTCTGATTCCTCCTTCTGGGACTCAGACTCCAGCATCAGCGACATGTTCAAAGCAACTCTGTCCGTCAACATGGTTTTTGCCGACCAAATTACAGACGATGTCCAATCAATCAAACTTGAACAATGGGCTCAAAAGATGGACACCAGGTGGGAGCGGCACTTCGAACAACGGGAACCACCTACCGAAGACGAAGTCATCCAAGTCAATCTAGGAAATATAGCATCCTTCAAACCTATCTTCATCAGCAAAAGCCTATCTGGCATTGAACGCCAATCTCTTATGCAGCTTATAAAAGAATAAATCGACGTCTTTATATGGAGCTATGAAGACATGCCAGGCTTGGACCCAAAAGTCGCCGTGCACCGCCTGAACATTTCGTCTAAAGCTAAGCCAGTGAAGCAGCAACAACGACGATTCTGACCAGACGTCATGGAAGCCATCGAGAATGAAGTCACGAAGCTCATTGCCAGTAGATTCATTCGCGAGGAACAACACCCAGACTGGGTTGCCAACATCGTTCCAGTCATGAAAAAGAATGGCAATGTTTGAGTCTGTATCGACTATCGTGATTTGAACTCTGTATGCCCGAAAGATAAGTTTTCTCTACCGATCACTGACGTAATGATCGACAATACTTGCGACTTCGAACGGATGTCCTTCATGGATGGGTTCTCAGGCTACAACCAGATCAAGATGTTCCCCGACAACGAGAAGCACACATCTTTTCGAACACCGTTGGGGGTATACTGCTATACGGTGATGCCCTTCGGATTGAAGAATGTAGGGGCAACAAACCAGTGAGCCATGAACATAATTTTTTGCGATCATTTGCGCAAAACTGTGGAGTGCTACGTAGACGATATCACAATTAAAAGTCGTCTCAAGGGCAACCACCTTTAAGACTTGAGAACGGCGTTCGAACTAATATGTGCACACCAACTCAAGATGAATCCAACCAAGTCTTTTCTGGGAGTCTCCAGCGACAAGTTCCTTGGTTTCGTCATCACTTTAAAGGGTATACATCTGGACCCAAAAAAAAGTGAAGGCTATTCTCGACATGCATCCTCCAAGAAACCTCAAAGAGCTACGCGGACTACAAGGAAGGCTAGCCTACATCAGACAATTCATTTTGAACCTCTCTGGAAGGTGTCAACCATTCACTCAGCTCATAAAAAAAGGTGTATCTTTCGTTTGGACTGAACAATGTCAATTCGCATTCGACGACATCAAGGCGTATCTTACAAGTACTCCAGTATTGGTAGCTCCAATAATAGGGAAGCCCTTCTTTCTATATGTCCACGCTATGGACCATTCCCTTAGCGCCCTGTTAGCTCAGAAGAACGAAGGCGGCCATGAACAGGCAATCTACTACCTCAGTCGCATAATGGTGGGTACCGGGCACAAAGACACACCGGTAGAGAAGGAATGCCTTGTACTAGTATTTTTCATCCAGAAGATATGCCACTATGTGTCTGGACAGACTATCCACATTATATCTAAAGTTAACCCTCTCAGAATACTCATGACTAAACCGGGCTCTCTCAATTTTTGTTTAGCCACATGGGCAATGTTGTTGACTCCATACGATATGATCTTCGTTTCTCAGAAGGCAGTAAAAGGCTAAGCATTAGCTGATTTCCTAGCAGCTCATCCGGTGCCGAAGTCGTCCAAACTCTACGACGAAATCCTCGATGTAGTGGTAGAGTCTAACACTACAACTTAAGAAATCCCCATTTGGCAAATGTTCTTTGACGGTGCATCAAGAACAGGACCCAAAGGAAATATTATGGCTGGAGTAGGGGTCATGCTCGTGTCACCTGATCATCTGGTTATACACCGTGTATATTCTCTCGTGGAACCATGCACCAACAACGTGGCCGAATATAATACCTATTAATCGACCTTTAACTGGCGAAGAAACTGGGAGTTGACTATCTAGAAGCTTACAGCGATTCCAAGCTAATAGTTAGTCAGGTTCGAGGCGATTATGAAGTTCACCATAAAGATCTCATCCCCTACCATAGAGCAATAATCGAGATGGCGTCTACTTTTGCTAGATTTTTCATCGAGTGCGTGCCTCGACTACAGAATATAGAAGCACATGCTCTAGCCGGACTCGCTGCTTCCTTGACCGTTCCTACCAATATACAACAGTCGATCACAGTGTCTGGTCGAGAACTATTCTGTGTGAAAGACGTCTTGCATATTCATCACAGTTACACAACAGAAACAAACGTCGATGCTAAAGACTAGAGATTTTTCTTCATAGACTACGCTGTCTATGGAATCCTCCCCGAGGACCCGAAGGAAGCAGTATCCATCCAAAGACGATCCCTCAGATTTTACTACGACACAGCTACCAAGATGCTGTACCGACGCTCTTACGACGGGCTACTGTTACGATACTTATCAGACACAGAAGCCAAGCATGCACTCCGGGAGGCTCACGATGGAGTTTGTGGTGCACATCAACCAGGCCCCAAATTACAAGATCACCTCAAACGAATGGGTTATTACTAGCCCACAATGATAGCAGATGCTGTTGAATATGCAAAAAAGTGTAGATCTTGCCAGTTCCACGCCGACTTCATTTATCAACCTTCAGAGTTTCTACACCCGACGGCAGCATCTTGGTCATTTGAAGCCTGGGACATGGACGTCATAGGACTAATCAGCCCACCATCCTCCAAAGGATATTGGTTCATCCTAGCTTTAATCGATTACTTCTCCAAATGGGCAGAAGCTATACCGCTCACCGAAGTGAAGACGTCAAACATGATCAATTTTATCAAACATCACGTCATCTACCGCTTCGGCCTACCTTGCAGGATCATCCATGATAATGGTCCATAGTTCGCAAGTCATGCATTCTATCAGTTCTGCGATAAGACTCGAATCCAGAACGTAGCCTCTACTGCCTACAATCCAACGGCTAACGGGCTAGCAGAAGCCTTCAATAAAACTATCATAAAACTTCTCAAGAAGTTCGTGTCTTCAAATAAGCACGATTGGAACGGAAAGCTCGGTAAATGTCTATGGGCGTATCATACAATGGTCCGAACTCCAACAGGTAGTATGCCATTCTATCTGGTTTATGGAAGCAAAGCAGTTCTTTCCCTAGAAATCTAGATTCTTTCTCTTTGGGTAGCCCTAGCCAGCGAGCTGACTACTGAAGAGAGCTACCGTCTGCGACTCCAAGAGCTCGAAGCACTGGACGAAAAATGCTTGTTAGCTCAACAGCACATTAAGCTATAGTAAGCACGCCTTTCCAGAGCCTTCAATAAAAAAATGAAGGAAAGGATTTCCAAGTCGGTGATCTGGTCCTAGCAGTGAGCAGACCGATGGTCATGACACACAAAACAAAAGGAAAATTTTAGCTTAAATGGGAAGGTCCTTTCATCATAGAATCGGTATATTCTAACGGTACGTACCGGCTAACCAAGCCCGATGGTGACTTGCTCATGATGCCTGTCAATAGCAAGTTCCTGAAGAAATACTATGTGTAACCTATTTTACATAATGTTCATATATGTTCAGTCATGTAAATATACAGTACGATGTTTATATGATTCAAAAAAAACTATCTAACTATTATCCGTATTTCAAGAGTCTTGAATATGCCCTGGATAATAGGCCCTCTAGATATTTCCCCAGTGGAATCATTTCCGTTTTTGACTCTGTCCAAACTCGGTTTGACGAAAACAAATCACGTCCCTATTATCTCTGAATTATTTTTCGATAATTATTTCCCCAGCGGAATGATCAAATGTTTTACCACGTCCACATAACCTCTGAGCAAGCCATTCATCAAAGATAGTCATGTTCATATTACCTCTGAGTTATCCACTCCCATCTAACGTTATATATCTTTCCACGTCCATATTACCTCTGGTCAAATATAGAACATCCTCTGCTATTACGTCCATATTATCTCTACTAGCAGCTTCGTCCAACTTATTATCTATATTCGAATCATTCGAATATAAAACGGATAATAGGTCCACATAAAAATTCCCCAACAAAATACCCACCAGAAATATCCTTGCTACGTCCACATTACCTCTAGCATCGATATTTCACAAAACCACATTCACTTCTAAAAAGAGTCCTTATTTTATACTTGAACGTCTATCAAAAGACAAAAAAAAGGTACAAGAGCCGTGACGGCCAAAAAAAGAGTTACAAAAATCTACGGGATACACAGACGATTGGTGTTGTCCCTCAGAGCTGCAATTTCGGCTTCAAATTTTAAAACAGCTCGACGCCGTGCCTCTTCTTGACGAGCGGCTTCATCTTCAAAGAGGATCAGACTCTAATGCTCCCCCTCCAACTTTGCCAGCTGTTCTTCTAAACGAACAGAAGTGGTGGCAGTCATGGCAGCCTGGGCCAAGTAATCCTTATGTCCAGACGTCGCCGCCCTCAAGTCAGCTTCCAGCTGGACGATCTCATTCCTGATCTGCGCAATGTGATTGTGCTTCTCAGTGATCTGTGCAGCCATCCTGTTCTTTGAGGCAACACGTGCCTCACTTGTAGTATTGAACTGGCTGTAATGGTCAGCCAACTCGCCAATATCCCGAGCGAGGGCGTCCTTCCTTACCTAGAAGGTAGCCTTCTCCTTCGTAAGAGCTGTCATCAAAGCCTCATCCTCTGCACGGAGCAGTGACGTCGGGCTCCTATGTTTGGTATCCCGAAACCTGGCCACCTGACCCTCCAGGTCGTTCAGAACTTTCCTCAGAGCGTTGGCCCGCTCTTTATAGCCGGCTATGCCCTCGAGGGCCGCTACCTAACATTCGGCAACAGCCTTCACAGGGCCGAAGGCAGTATTTTGATTCAAAACTCCAGGGAGCTTCACTTTCAGTACAGTGTAGAAAGCTCTGATGACTTCCTGGGCTATCTCCTCATCTTCGGTGGAGGTCGTCGGCGAAGAAGCTTGGAAAGTCTCTTCCGCTCCAGAAAGGGATACTTGACAAGAAGCCAAACTTGACAAGAATATCCATCCCACCAAAAAAACTACTCTCGATTATCATGTGTCACGTCCATATTACCTCTGATACCGATAGTCTTCCTACTTGACGCCTGTACCCAACCCGAGATTAAAGGCATGACGCCAAGATCACAAATCCTATCACGACCATGTCACCTCTGTTAGGTTTTGTTTCAAATCTATTACCCGCATCGCTAGTGTGCCAAAGGGTAATAGGTCCACGAAAGTATCATTCCAATCTATTTGCTCGCATTTCCGGATGCACAAAAGGGCAATAGGTCCAAACAAAAAAAGAAGGAGAAGGGGGTTCCCCAGCGGGATACCTTTACATAAACGCTGTATTTGGCTCTCTAAAACAAGCACCACAGATATCACAAGCAATGAGTGGAGCGAATGTATTCTGTTTATTCAAAATCAGTTACATTCACAGGACTACATCTCATGAGCAAAACAAAAGGTTCTCCATCTCTTCATCAGAGCAAGAAGTAGAGTATTACATTTGATGTCCAAAAAATGGTGAAACACAAAGCTAAAGATAGACAAAAATACCAAGACAAAATACGGACATTTGTGAGAACCCGCGGTTCCTAGCTTTGTCAAAGCATATACCATTCCCTCAACCATTTCGCGTATGAAGGATCTATTTGATTAAGGTCCTCAGCCGGAGTAGGTGGGTCAAAACTCTCAGTACTACTACCCTCAGACTTGGGCTCCTCCTTTACAATAGCTTCAATCTTTGGAGTCATTCCTTCCCCGATGAGCGCCAATTCTTCTTTTACCTCAATTTTTGGTATCACCACCTCCTTAACGAATGGTGACTCTTGTTTGATAATAGAAGACAGCATCTCCTCCTTCATAAAGGTCTCAACCTTCGGTATGGATGCTGTAAAAAACAAGGGCAGAAAGAAAGTCAGATTCAAAAAAATTGCAGGAAAAACTAAGTTCTGAAGAGCTTCTAGGCGCCCAAAAGGCTATGCGCCCAAAGGGATATGCGCCCAAAAATTAGACATATGGGCGCATAACACACGGACAGTTCGTGGGCACATAACATGCAACAGCTTAAAGGGCGAATAACATGGCAACACGTGGGCGCATAACACACGGACAGTTCATAGGCACATAACATGCAACAGCTTAAAGGGCGCATAACATGGCAATACATGGGCGCATTGCACACCACAGTGTTGGCGTATGACTTCTGTGGGCGCATAATGATGCTCACAGAAGTATGTTGTCCTTAGGTGCAAGCGCCCAGGCAGAAAAAAAAAGTTCGAGCGTCGCAAATTAATGCTCGAGACTTTGTTTCTTGAAGCATGCCTTCATCCAGAATCGGGTCTTGGACTGTCGAGGACGCTGTCGCAGGAGAAGAGCCACTCAACGCAGCCTTCTTGCCCTTCGCGGATGTCTTGGCGACCTTGGGAGACATGGTTCTTAAAAAAAAGACGAAGAGTTTTCTATAAAAATTCAAAGAGAAAGGAATAATAAACTTTCTCTCTCCTCCAGGATTTATTTATAGACACGGGCCACTTTATATGCGCCCACCTGCTGTATGCACCCATTACGTTGTATGCGCCCACAACAGCCTATACGCCCACGTGAAGAATCAGCTCTCTGTATACTATACGACTGTCCCTTGCTGACATGGACGACGTATGAAGGATGGACCGCTTCAAATTCTGTTTCGATGAATCTGTCAGTTCGGATTTCGAGAAGATCTCAACAGTCATATCTTCCTGACAGGCTGGCCAAACACTATGTGCCCAAGGGAAGAGTCGTGCTATGCGCCTATTAAATCAAGAGAAGACGATCCATGCTTCTTTCAAAGTATTTCAAACTTGTTCAAGTATCGAAAACTTTGAAGGGGTCTTGTAGAAGTATAAAAAAAATTTAGCAAATGAAGTCCCATGCGCCCAAGCCAGTATAGCTCCATACGCCCAGTCAGTGAAGCTCCGTACGCCCAATCAGTGTAGCTTTATGCCCCCAGTCAATGAAGCTCAATGTGCCCAGTCAGTGAAGCTTCATGCGTCCAAGACTAGCTCCCCCGAAAGGAGGGCACATAGCCTGAGGCATGGCTATGTGCCCAAGCCTGACTTAGTCAAAGCTATGATCAAAATATGCACCGAGGCACACGACCATGTCAGTCTCCACGAGCAGTCGTGCACTGAAGCATGCGGCCACGTCAACACCACGACCAACCCATGATCTCGCAGCCTGTATGCACCTACATCCTATGCGCCCAAAGCAGGACTATGTGCCCACATAAAAACTAGTATGTTTCCTCATGTGGGTGCATAACATCATTCCAGCTCAAGAACGACTATAAAAGAGAGGCCTCATCCCTCTTCAAAATACAGAACGAAGAGCATTTTCAAGAGTCAAATTGTTGCACTTCTTGTCAGTGAGCCGAGTGGTAGCAATTTTCTTAGGTTTTCTTCCACTTTTGTAATCGGAGTGACAATAGAGTAAAGGAGCAACTGCCGCTCGATCTCCATCGTCCCATTCCCCAGAATTCTTTTTTGTACTTAGGGATACTCTGCACAGGATCTCTCAGACATACTCGATTTGTGGTGCCTTGCGCAAATAAAAGAAAAGACAGCATTTTCTTCTTCTTTTTTGTGTGTGTCTACGAACAAGTTTCCATAAGCTCTGATTCTGATATACCAAAGGGCATCTTCAATAATAGTCGCCTGAAGCGTTCGATGAAATCAATAACAGACTCACTCCTCCTTTATTTGGTCTCGATGAGGGTGGACATACTAACATGCATGCTACTCTCATAAAATCTGTTGATGAATAACCTCTCCAAGTCTTTAAAGGAATTAATACAACCATCAGGCAGACTGTAGAACCATTCAAAAGCTACCCCCTATAAGGTACTGATAAATAGCTTTGACAAGAATGGATCGTCCCTTGGTAAGTGCAGAGTCTGCATGTTGAAGTATGTCATGTGTTGGCGAGGAGAAGTCAACCTGTCAAATAAATTTAGCATCAGTGGCTTGTAGTTAGGAGGGCAAGTAGCATTCTCCCATTCAGGAGGATAAGGTTAAGATATCCCCATCTTCTGAAGCTCGTCTTTGTGTGAGATGGTATCGAGACGGGCAACAAGAAAATCAATTACATCCTGCTGATTGGGCAGATATTGAGAAACGGCTGTTGTACGATTGTTAAGCGTCATTGGCGAAGGGACCACCCCCAACATTTATGGGATTTGGAGGAGGCACAACGAAAAGATACTCCTTTGGTAGTAAAGGAGGGTTGTTGCTATGAGTTGGACTAGCATGTGCTGAGACATTCGGTTGAGGTAGAAGAACAGCCCCATCAATTTGGACTGCCATGATACTGGTAAGCATATCAGTGATCTTAGCAAATGTCGTTTCAAGACTCTCTAGCCGCTTGTTGGTCTGATCACTGGCTTCTTTATGTCTCTCTCCATCCGCCATGTACGTAGATAACATGCGAGGATGAATAGAGGACACAGTACAACTGGTGCTAATATTGTCTGTCTTTGAGTTGAAAAGACCCTCGTCTTCAGGTAGGGGAGGTAGATAGTCACTGTTGGACTCGAAGAGTTCATCGTCATCTGGAAGGCTACCCTCGATGTGAAGGTCGCCTGCTTCATATTCTGAGGGAATACTATCCCCAGCTGAAGGATCATCACCCCTATCTTGGGAGTCCTCGTCATTTATACGAAATATCGTCCTTGACCGAGTACCCATATAAACTCCTTCAGACGTAACAGCTCGTTGGATGTTTGTTAGCAGACTTCTTCTTCTTTTGTTCACAGAACTGGAAGAAAAATTAGGTTAGTGGTCCTCCTTCTTTGAGTGGGGCTCCCGTAAGGAGCATCCTATGAAGCCATGTTGGACGAAACACATAGCGGCTTTTCATCATCAGAGTGCTACAGTCGTCAAAACACGGACTGCCTCGGTGGCACCTTCATTGTTTTGGAGCAGCAACAGTTGATGATAATTCTGGTGCACGAATGTACGCCATGAATTAGAGTATCCTCCCTCGCCTTACGCTTATGATTTATCATGTTCCGTAAATCGACGGAAAGGAGTTTCGCCTTAAAACCCATATCACATGCATCGTTGAGCTTTGCATATAGGTTTTTAAGGAAAGTTGGCACATCCAAAATTAGTTCATGTGCAGGGGCAACCCTCACACCTAAGTTCCATGATGACCTTGAAGACAGCCCCATGCTTTACGTGGTGGGGTCTGTCTTTTTGTTGTGGGTGCATAGACCCTGGAGCATGCCCTTGGGCATATGCTTTCCTAAAGTCTAGGTAGCATGCCTGGCCCTCCTAGATGTGGGCACATAGAATGGGTCATCAGAGCCTGGGCGCATGGCCCTGAGCGCATAGCCTATCAAAGACAGAAGTCCTCTGGACAGAGTTATGTGCCCACATACTGCCTTGGGCGCATAGCTCTGGGCGTATGCTTTGGAAAATAGTACTAGTTTTTTTCCAGTTTTGCCTTCTTCGTTTACGAGCCTCGCTAAGTTTGCCCAGAGCGTCAAATGCATCGATTCTTAGGATCATAGTGTTTTCCTTTGCCAAGTTTTGAGTGTTGAACACTCTATTATTGATTGTGCAAGAGGGAAGTCGCTGGGCTAGTAAAGCCCGAAATGGTATACGCCTTCTTCGCTTTGGGAGCTCCTGTAGAAGGGTTATGCGCCCCCATGACGGAGTTCCCCTTCGGTTGCATATCTTCTACGATACTGGCAGGATATGCAACACAAGCCTTCGGAAGCCAAGTCTTGCGAGACTTGTTTTGCTTCACTGATTTTAAGGAAGTAGAGCCGTCCCTCGAGAGCATCTCTTCGAACGCCTGCTGATCGAACTTCATGATCGGTATCTTCTGAGTGCTCCCCACTTAATCTGTATCGGATTGCGTCACCACCTTCTCCTTAGAGGGAAAGTTAGTCCCCAGCAGCGTCGCCATTTTTGTGGACACAAAAAAAAAAGAAGAAATGATGTATTTTCTTATTGGCGTAAGGTACCACAAATCGAGTACGCCTGAGAGATCCTGAACTGAGGATACCCGAGTATAAAAATAATTTTAGGGAATGGGACGATGGAGATCGAGCGGCAGTTGCTTCTTTACTCTGCTGACACTCTAATTTACAAAAGTGGGAAGAAAACCTAAGAAAATTGCTAACTCTCGGCTCACTGGCAAGAAGGACAGCAATTTTGCTCTTGAAATGCTCTCCGTTTTATGTGTTTTTGTAGAGAGGATGCCCTTTATTTATAGTCATTTTGCACTGAAATGACTGTTATGCGCCCACAGGTAGAAAATATACTGATTTTACTGTGGGCGCATAGGGTGTAGGCGCATGGACATTGGATGATCATGGGTAGATCATAGGGTTGAAGTGGTCGCATGCTTCGGTGCACAATTGCTCGTGGAGACCGACGTGGCCGCATGCTTTGGTGCACGATTGATCGTAGATATTGACTAAGTCATAGGGATCTGCTACCTTGGGCGCATAGTATGGGAGTAAGTTTATGCGCCCATACTTGGGTGCATGTTTGATCTGCATGAAAATAATGTGTGCGCATAACCCCTCTTTGATTATGTGGGCGCATAGCCTCCCTTTAGTTATGTGGGCTCATAGCCCCCTTTTGGTTATGTGGGCGCATAGTATTCTTCTTTATATGGGGTACATAGTCTTGTATTTTTCATGCTTCTACAAGGAGACTGAAGCTTTTTCTAGAAAATGACACGTGTTGTTGGTACTTTTACGGTCTACTTTGTATCCAGCAAAATCAGCATCTGAATAACCAATTAGGTCAAAAGATGTAATTTTGGGATATCACAAGCCGACTAAAAAAGTTCCCTTAAGGTATCGAAAGATACGCTTAATGGCGCATAGGTGTGATTCCTTAGGATTAGCTTGATATCGTGCACATATGCAAACACTAAATATAATATCAGGGTGACGAGCAGTTAAGTACAATAAACTACCAATCATACCTCGATACTTATGTTGGCCGACTGGTTTGCCACTTTCATCAATGTCAAGCCGTATTGATGTAGTCATTGGTGTGTCGATAGGCTTTACATTGTCGAAGTTGTACTTTTTTAGTAAATCCTTCGTGTACTTGTCTTGTTTGATGAATGTTCCATGTGAGTGTTATATGATTTGAAGCCCTAGGAAGTAGTTGAGCTCCCCCATCATACTCATCTCAAACTCACTCTACATTCACTTAGCAAACTCTTGACAAAGTTTTTCGTTAATAGAACAGAAAATAATGTCATCTACATAAATTTGCACAAGTAAAATATTGTCATCTGAAGACTTGAAAAATAAAGTAGTATCAATTCTTCCTTTTGAAAATCCATTCTCAAGTAAGAAGGCACTTAGGCGTTCATACCAAGCACGCGGTGCTAATTTGAGTCTATATAGTGCTTTCTTAAGCTTGAAGACGTGATCAGGTTTTTAAAAATCTTCAAAACCAGGGGGTTGTTTCCCAAAAACTTCTTCTTTCAAAAAACCGTTTAAAATGCACTTTTCACATCCATTTGAAAAGTTCAAAATTATGAAAATATGCAAATACATAAAACATGCGAATGGCTTCTAATCTAGTAACATGAGCATATGTCTCATCATAATCAATCCCTTCTTTTTTTTATAACCTTGTACTACTAGACGTGCTTTGTTGCGTAGAACTTGTCCATCCTCACTTAGTTTATTTTGGAACACCTATTTGGTACCAATTATAGATTGACCAATAGGTTCAGGAATAAGTTTCCAAACTTGATTTCTCTCAAATTGGTTAAGTTTCTCTTGCATGGCGTCAATCCAAAACTCATCATTAAAAGCATTTGCTACTTCTTTGGTTCTACTTAAGAAATAAAACCAATATTTGTTGCTACATTAATATGTCTAGTAGAAGAATGTGTACTTACGCCTTTGGATACATCACCTATTATGAGTGTCTCTGGATGGTCTGGCATGAATTTCATTCTTTTAGGTAGACTTTCCAAATAGCTCTCTTTGGTAGCAGTATTTTCGGGTGTCTTGGATTTGTCCTCTACATCTTCATCGTCATTATCGCTAGATTTGTGACTATTGAGCTCATCAAAAGTAACGTTAATTGATTCTGCAACAATCATAGATCTTTTATTGAAAATTCTATATATGTTACTCTTGGCAGCTTACCCGAGAAATATCCCTTCGTATGCCTTAGAGTCGAAGTTACCCAAGTTGTCCTTGGTGTTCTGGATAAAACAACAACAACGAAAAACTTTAAAGTAGGAAATGTTTGGAATCCTTCCAAACCATAATTCATGAGGAGTTTTCTTCGAGATAGGTCGAATTATCACCCTATTCAAAACATGACATGTTGTACTAACAGCTTCTGTCCAAAAATATTTAGGAAGATTATGTTGAGTTAACATGACTCTAGTCATCTCGCTTAGAGTATGATTCTTCTACTCCACAACACCATTTTTTTGAGGAGTTCTAGGACAAGAAAACTTGTGGTAGTATCTACTATCATCACAAAACTTCTTAAAATCAACATTTACTAATTTGCTGCCATGATTACTTCGAATTCGAGTAATCATGAAGCCTTTTTTGTTTTGTACTTTTTTGCAAAATATTTGAAATTCAAAAAATGGCATCACTTTTATTTGATAAAAAGAAAACTCATGTATAACGAGAGAAACCGTCAATAATCTCAAAAGCATAGAGCTTACCGCCAAGACTGGTGACAATACTAGGACCGAATAAATCCATATGAATTAACTACAAAGGTCTAGAAGTACTTGTAGCGTATATGGATTTAAACGAGGACCTAGTTGTTTATTTTTTTCACAGTCAGCATATACCATATCTCTCTTGAATGTAATCTCTGGGAGTCCTTTACCTACTTTTTGGTGCATAGCCGTGAGATAGTGTCCATATTTGCATATCCTAGCCTCATGTGCAATAGTCAGCTTTTATCTTGATTGGCAACAGTATCGTTACCAATAACATCATCTCTCAGATTATTGCCGAATGAGACGTATCCTTCTCTCTTCATCGATGACGTAGCGAATAAAGTTGCATCACCAGTCATGTGCCGCGAACGTCTGCTATCGAGAATCTACTTGCTTCTAGCATAAGAGGGTTGAGGGTTCACCTACAAAACGAGTAGATGAATCCTTTGGTACCCATTTCTTCAAAGGTCCTTTATGATTAGTTTTAGGAATCCAAGCAAATATGTTAGTGTCAACAAGCTTTCTAACTCTACAATATTGTGATATGTGCCCATGTGTACCACAATATGTGCATGTGAGTTTTGAAAAACTACTCTTTGTTTCTATGTTGATATTGTTATGTATCTTTCTTGGAAATCTGTAGGTGAAAGCATGATTGTGAGTGACGTGTTGCTTACGTGCTTTCTTTGGTTTAGTCCTCTGAGATGTATAATTAGCATTAGAACTAACTTTAGGCTGTGTAATAGGGATGGCCTGTTTGCCTAACTTGATCTCTAACATTTTAGAAATCACACAAGACTTCTCATATTTAGCACTCATGTCTATGTGTCTTTGCTTAGTGACTAAGTGTCTCCTCTTTTCTATGTCATAAAGTTCTTGCACTTTAGAATATCTCTTTCTTTCTTTTCAATAGTGAGGATAGACTCATGATAGTCTGCTTTAAGCTTGGCTATCTCTTCTATGTTTCCAGTAGTAGACATCTCTTTAATATCTTCAATGAGATTAGACAGTCTAGCTATTTCGGTTGTGTGTGCCTTAATCTCTTTACGAGATTGCTTGTACTTGTCCAACACATTTCTGCGTTCTTCAAGTAGTTCGCTAAAGGCAGTTTCAAGCTCATCGAAAGTAAATCATCGTATAGAGGGTTATCGGATACTTTGTCAAATGCCATCAGACAGACATTTGCAGTGCTATTAGGTCTGTCCTCCTTCTTTGACTCACTGGTCTCACTTTTGTGCCAGATACTTGTGTTAGCATACTTTCGACCGGTTGTAGCTTTTCGGCTTGATCTTGATCGGTCATACAGACTGCTTTTCTTTGACAGAGGACAGTTCTTCTTTATGTGCCATGTCTTCTTATATTCGAAGCAGATTGTTTCTTCTTCATTGCTCTCATGGAAGTCCTTCTTCTATCGGTTTGATATCTCAAACTCCAGGAATTTTTGAAATATTTGACCAGTAGGGCCTGATTATCACCATCAGATGATTCTTCGTCAGAGTCGTTGTATGAGACTCTTCGAGCTTGAGCTTTGAAGGCTATAGATTTCTCCTTAGGAGTAGCTTCTTTAAAATCTTGTAAGTCCAACTCATGGGTCATGAGCTTGCCCATCAGTTTCTCCAAAGTTATCATGGTGAGGTCGTTTCCTTCTATGTCATAGTTGCCTTCGAGTTCCGATTCTTGGTTAGAGCCCGCAGAACCTTACTGATCTTCTCGTGATTACTGTAATCCTTACCAAGAGATTGTAAAGGACTAGTAATATCGAGGAAACAAGTAAACATCTGTGTAATTGACTCATCGAATTTCATCTTGAAGGACTCATACTCTTGTGTTAGTCTACTGATTTTGGATTCCTTTACTTGGAAAGTTCATTCATGAGTTACCTCAAAAAGTCTCTAAATTTCATTAGACGTCATGCATGTAGATACACGATTGAATTCAGTTTTGTCAATTACACAAAATAGTGCATTGATGGCTCGTGCATCTAGACTAGTTTGTGTCTTTTCATGCTCTGTGTATTTGCCGTGTGGCTTAGATACAAGTACACCATCAATTACTGTTCTAGGCAATTTCTTGCGACCGTCTATAACAATCGACCGAAGATCGAAATCGAGTGACTTAAGAAACAAACTCATTCATGTTTTCCAATATGTGTAGTTTATTCCATCAAATAGTGGGGGTCTATTTTGTGGATTGCCTTTCACCGTTGAATATAGATTTAACAGCTGCCATAGATATATACACTCTCTAGAGTGGTTATGTATATGTATAACCTGCTCTGATACCAATTATAGGACCGTTGATTACCTCTAGAGGGGGGTGAATAGAGTGTGTACGTGTACAGCAAAAATAATACCACTTAAAAATTAAGCAATTATAAAGAGTATGGCAAATAAGAGACAGTAAATAAATGCAATAAAGTAGAAGATCAGAGAATCAAACTTAGTAAACACCATGACGTATACTGGTCCCCCCTCTAAGAGGACTACTCCAGTCTCGAGTACTCTTGCTCGATGTTAATCCATTATTCATAAGTTAAATGAGAGCTTGTAGTCTTTTTGCAACATCGTGCCTTGGTGATGAGTGCACGACCAACTCCACAAACTGATTCCAAAAAATGGAACATTTTCTGAATTGCAACATCTGATACAACTCTTCTGAACCAAAATACTAGATCAAATAGAACTGTACTGGCTTTGGCTAAGAGTGGTATTAGGCTAGATTTGAAATCTTTTGCTCATTGAAAACATATTAGAAAGATAGAGAAGAGAGAGTGAATGAGTGATTTGGAAAGGTGGAAATCCTTCTCTTTTTATAATATTTTTCCTGAACGAACTCGGGCAGAGTTCGGATGCATGCATCTCGAAAACGAATTGGATGCAGATTTGGTGGGAACTGAATTTCAAATAACCCAGACCGAACTCGATCAGAGTTCTATCGGAGTTCTGTTGGGTCAGAACAGTAAAGAATGGGCCAAATGTGCATAGGTTTGGGCTTTTTAGAATTGTGGAGGGTTTTGGGATTAAGTTGGTAGGCTTACTTGGATATGTGCACTGGGAATAACCTAAGCCAGTATCAATCCCGTACGACCACACAATATATTTTCTAGACTCAATAAAATTAAAAATACAGTAGAAAATATAAAATGACTCAATCTTGATTCCAATGTTCTTCTTTATCTGATACCTGCAACCTGTAGCAGTTCATACATTTTACGAATCGACCAAAGTTGTCGTTGATTATAAAAATCAGGTGTGACCATTAGTCAATGCGCCAACAGCTGTCGCCAGCGCCACCTCCAGATCTACTCCGACAACTCTTACTTCTCTGTCGAACCACCACTGTCTCGTTCCTCTACCAGCCACAACTACCCCGACCATCCTCCTCATCTAGCCACCAGATGCCACCTAGCTGTTGGCCCATTGGTCATGTTCAAACCTGATTTCAATAATTGATCAAACTCTGTCTCGATATACGAATCAATTCAGATGTTTACTTACAACATTTTGGATACTGATTAATGATTGGATATCTACTCAGTTCAAGACCGAAGCTGTTTGCCACTCAAGATTGTATTTCCTTAAAGTAATATAATTTTCATTTTTATTAAGTCTAGGAATACATTGTACACCAAGTTGTACTGGCAAATAGGCTATCCGAAATCGTTTTTCAAAACTGACCTATATTTCTAAAATGACCTATGTTTTTGAAAAATATCTATTTGTACTTTGAAGGATTTTCAAAAAGCCAAAAATTATTGTTCACAAAATCAAATGACCAAACCCTGACAGAACTTGGCCAGAGTTCGGCCAGAGTTTGGCCAAGTTGAACGTTATGTGAACGTTTAATTTTGAACTTGGTCTCCCTTCAGTTGCGGTTGGTTACAAAGACTTCTGTCCGAATTCTGCCCGAATTCTGTCAGAGTTCTGCTTTTGGAAAAACTATAAATAGAGAAAAATTTCGATCATTTCAAAAATACCAATTCACTTTCCTCTCTTCTCTTCTAAAGCTTACGTTACTTCCAAAGAGTTCTAAAAAGCTTCCATTTTCAAATCCCAAGCCAGTTACAATCCTCTAGTCGATTTGCCAGTACGGTACGGTCTACAGTTTCAGAGCGATTGTAATCAGAGGCTTGATTTAAGATACACTCTTCACAATTGAAGTTGGTCGAGTTTTTCGTATCAAAGCTCGCGTCTGTAGAAGCTGCAAAGACTTCGTATGAAAACTTGCAAGATTTTCCAATAGTAGATTCAACTGGAAGCTAGAGTTCTTCCGACTGGACTAGTCCACACAAGAGGAAAACTAGTATAAATCTATGTGTTTGCGTTTGCCTTCTGATCACTCTTTTTTATTACTGTTATTTATTTTGTGATTATTATTATATCTGTGATCTAACTGCTAACAATTTTTTAATTAGCGATATTCCACTGCCTACTCTATTCACCCTCCAGAGTATTCTGCTTTACGATTTCGTTCCTACAATTGGTATCAGAGCGGGTTATATAGGTAAAGCAAGGTAAAATCGTAGCTATATTCTGTTATTCTTCAATTGTTATATAGATCACATTATTACACATGGCAACTGTGAAATTTACAAGTGAAGGCCAAGCCACAAACAGACCTCTACTGTTTGACGGAACAAACTACACTTATTAAAAAATATGTATGAGTTTCTTTCTAAAACTCTTGATTTTGACTTATGGTCTGTATTTATTGATGGCTATAAAAAGTCTCATCGTATTAATGTTGATGGAGTTTTAGTTGAAAAATCCCATGAAAAATATAAAGAGGATGGAAAAAAAGGCCAGTCTTGACGCACGTGCTATTAATGCTTTATTTTATGCTTTAGATAGAACTGAATTCAACAAGGTATCGACTTGCACAACATCAAATGAAGTGTGGAAACTTCTCGAAGCAACCTACGAAGGAACAACACAAGTCAAGGAGTCAAAGATCAGCAGACTTACTCAGGAGTATCAGGCATTCAAAATAAAGCCAAGTGAATCAGTCACTCAGATATTTACGAGATTCTTGGATATTGTAAATCCTTTGTCGACATTAGGCAAGGAATACAGTAACCATGAAAAGATTTGCAAACTTCTACGAGCTCTCACAAAGAACTGGATTCCAAAGGCTACAGCAATCATTGAAGGAAACAACCTCTCAACAATGTCTCTGGAAACACTCATGGGTAAGCTACTCACTCACGAGTTAGAACTTCAAAACTTTTAAGATTCTACACCAAAGGAGAAGTTAGAAAAGTCGATCGCTCTCAAGGATCAACGTAGAAGAACTGTCGAAGATGATTCTGACGACAGCGACTCTGACTCTGAAGATCAAGCTCTTCTGGTATGAAAATTCAAAAAGTTCATGAGATTTAACAGGAGAACAAAAGATAACAACAGCAACAACAACGAGGAAGCTCCTATTTGCTACGGATGTAAGAAGAAAGGACACATAAAGAAAGATTGTCCAACAGCATCATCATCAACAAGAAAAAGCAGCAAATATGACAAAGGCTACCTGCAGAAGTCTACGTCAAAGAAGTACGCCAACACAAGCATATGGCATGAAAGAGAAGCCAGCGATTCAAAAAATGAACAATCAGATGACGCTACAAATGTATGCTTGATGGCTTGTGATCAGGTAATCACTAATCCTCTATTTGATCATTATGATGATTTCACCTTTGAGCAACTAGGAGAGGCTTTCAGTGACCTGTTAAATGATTACAGGAAATTGTGTAGTAAATATAAAACCTCTAAGAAGGTACTCAAAGAGTACAAAGGTGAAATAGGAAGACTTACCGACCAATTAGATCATGTTAGAAATAATGACTCTTCAATTGAGTCCGAAGAAAAAGACCAAACTATTATCCAGTTAAAGGAAGACCTATCTAAGGAGAGAAAGAGTCTCCAGTGTGCACAAGTCAGAATAGAAACACTTACATCTGACTACACTAGATTATATGACACCTCCAAAAAGTTGGAAATTAGTTTAGGAAAACGGCCTAAAGTTGTTGCTTCCTATTCTAACACGTGTCAATTACCGAATCATCGGAACACGTCCAAACCAAACACTGTCAGACCAAACCATACCAAACCTATGCCCAAGAAGACTAATAGGCATGCATTCTTCTATACTAGAAAACCAAAACCTACCAATCATGCACCTCACACAACTTTCAACATTCAATATACAAAATGTCATTATTGTGGCCTCATTGGTCATATATCCTCTGCATGTAGAATCAGAAAGTTAGTAGATTTAAATGTTTATGCATGGATACCAAAAACTAACCAGTCAGAACCCTACAAGAAATGGGTACCAAAAGCTTCATCTGCAAATTGTTTTGTAGGTGGGACGCACTTCACATGCTAGAAGCAAATGGAACCTCGACAACAGTTGCTCATGGCACATGACCGATGATGATTCATTATTCGCAACACTGTCGAAGAAGAATAAAGAATGATATGTCTCCTTCAGTAATAATTTAAGAGGGTACATAATCGGTATCAGTGACATTGGTAAGGATCCCTATCCTGTGATTAAAGATGTATGTCTAGTTACCGAGTTAAAACATAATCTGCTCAGCATAAGTCATTTAGCTGATCACAATTTTGGTATTAACTTCATCAAAGACAAATGTACTATAGTTGACAGTTCAACTGATAGTACTATCTTTGAAGGTATCAGGGAAGACAATATATATGTTTTCTATATGTTAGAAGATGCTAACAAAGCAGGTTGATGTTTGATGGCCAAAAGCATTGAGAGTCAACTATGGCATATGAGACTCGGTCATGCAAACATGGACACAATTTTAAACTATCTACAAAGAAGTTGGTACGCGACTTACCGGACATATCTTTCAAGAAGGATACGGTATGTAGTAAATGTGAAAAGAACAAAGCTACCCGATCCGCATTTAAATCCAAGAATGCTGTAAGTACCACTAGACCTCTACAATTGTTGCATATGGACTTATTTGGACCAAGTAGAATTGCTAGTCTAGGTGGTAAATTACATGCATTTGTCATTGTAGATGATTTTTCTAGATATATCGGGGTATATTTTCTTGTACACAAGAACGATGCATTATCAGAATTCGTCACCTTTTGCAAGAAAGTACAGAATGAAAAAGGGTTCATGATTACTCGCATTCGTAGTGATCATGGTGGCGAATTTAAGAATGCAGAGTTCAAGCAATTTTGTGACATACACGGTTATTTGCATGAATTCTTTTACCCTAGGACTCCACAACAAAATAGAGTTGTAGAACGTAAGAACAGGACTCTATCTGAAATGGCTAGAGTAATGTTAAACCAGTTTAGTCTACCCAGATACTTTTGGGCTGAAGCTGTCAATACAGCGTGCTATATTCTCAATAGGGTTCTAATTCGATCTATATCGAAGAAGACTCCCTATGAACTATGGTTTGATAGAACACCCACTGTTTCATATTTCAAGATTTTTGGTTATAAATGCTTTATTCTTAATACTAAAGGCAATCTGAGTAAATTTGATGAAAAGGCCGATAAAGGTATATTTTTAGGTTATACAGCAAAGAGCAAAGGGTACAGAGTCTTCAACAAAAGAACCATGATCATCAAAGAATCAATTAATGTCAAGTTTGATGAACTAAATCAACACTTAGACGATGACGACAATGAAGACGTAATCACACCAAGTACAGCTACTGCAAAATCTTCACACAAAGATGCAGAACCTTTAAACAAAGAAGTCGAAACCAGCAATCCTGAGGATACACCAAAAGAGATGAGATTCTTGGCAGATCGTCAAAAGGACTTGGTAATTGGTGAGATTACCAAGGGTGTAAGTACTCGTTCCTCTAGTAAAGATATAGCTTCTTGTGTTACTTTTATTTCACAGCTTGAACCCAAAAATATTGAAGAAGAATGTAGTGATAATTTTTGGTTAGATGCTATACAAGAGGAATTAAACCAATTCGAACGGAATCAAGTTTGGGAACTTGTTCCCAAGCCCATTGATCATCCGGTCATTGGCACCCGTTGGGTATTCCGAAACAAACTGAACAAGAATGGTTTAGTGACTCGTAATAAGGCTCGACTCGTAGCTCAAGGATACAATCAAGAAGAAGGTATCGACTACGATGAGACTTATGCCCCAGTTGCGAGATTAGAATCCATTCGCATGTTATGTGCATTTGCATGTTTTTTATAATTTTAAGTTATTTCAAATGGATGTCAAAAATGTATTTTTAAATGAATTTATAAAAGAAGAAGTTTATGTAGCTCAACCTCCCGGTTTTACTGATTTCAAATATCCTGATTATGTTTTCAAGTTGAAGAAAGCCTTATACGGTTTGAAACAAGCCCCTCGTGCTTGGTACGATCGTCTAAGCTCTTTTCTACTTGACAATGGTTTTTTAAAGGGAAAGATTGACACTACATTATTTATAAAATCTTTGAATAACAACATTCTTTTGATTCAAGTCTATGTAGATGATATTATTTTTGGATCTACTGATGAATCTCTTTGTCAAGAATTTTCAAAGTGTATGTAGAATGAGTTTGAGATAAAAATGATGGAAGAGCTAAAATTCTTTCTCGGACTATAAATCAAACAAACCAGCAATAGGACGTTCATAAATCAAGCAAAGTACACAAAGGATCTATTAAAGAAGTTCAACCTGGAAGCAGTCAAGCCACTTAGCACTCCAATGGCAACTTCAACCAAGCTTGATATTGATGAACAAGGCAAACTCGTTGACATACATAGGTATCGAGGTATGATCGATAGCTTACTATATTTAACTGCTAGTCGACCAGACATTAGGTTTAGTGTTTGCTTGTGTGCACGTTTTCAAGCTAATCCTAAGGAATCACATCTGTGCGCAGTTAAGCGTATCTTTCGATACCTTAAAGGCACTTCTTCTGTCGGCTTACGGTATCCCAAAACCACGTTATTTGACCTAATCGGTTATTCTGATGTTGATTTTGCCAGATACAAAGTAGATAAAAAAGTACCAGCGGCATATGTCATTTCCTAGGAAAAGCTCTAGTCTTTTGGTTTAGCAAAAAGTAAAATTTTGTCGCATTATCAACGACCGAGGCTGAATATATCGTCGCAGGACGTTGTTGTACACAAATTTTATGGATGAAGCAAACTTTAGAAGACTATGGATTGCACTTTACACACATACCCATTTTCTGTGATAATACTAGTTCTATTAATTTGAGTAAGAATCCAGTATGTCATTCTCGTACTAAGCATATCGAGATTCGACATCATTTTTTTAGAGATCATCAACAAAATGGAGATATAGACCTTGCATACATAGACACAGAGAATCAATTGGCTGACAAACTCACAAAACCTCTAGCGGAAGATCGTTTCAATTATTTACGTCGAGAATTAGGAATTTTAGATGTCAATAATATTAATTAATTTTGTTTTATCAATTAATTTATTCAATACTCAATAAATTATTTTTGAGACAAGCCTAAAAAGAGTCTGTCTGTCAACACGACTACGGTCGAAGCGAAGCGGTATTTAAGAGTTCCCCGGTGAACCTCCGTTAGCTGGTACAGTACTCCTACAGCTAATCTGAAACAGATACCGAGTAAAAAATATTAATTTATAAAATAATATTAATTATATTATTTGAAATTTAAAATTACTAAACTTTGAATTAAATATTTGAAATGAATTGATAAAAAAGATGTAGCCCATAAAAAAAATTTATATAGCTAGGAGAACCCTTGGCGAATTTGGCCCAAGTTCGGTCCGAATTCGGCCAGAGTTCGGCTGGATGTATATATATTTCAGTCAGAACCCGAGGCCTCCATCTTCTTTATCCCTTCCAAAACTACATCACAACAGCAGCAGTCGCCCGAAAACCCTAGTTATTCTCCACCTTCCTTCTTCCAATCTACGTGGAGATCTTCATCCAAAATTTGGACTCGTGCGGAGAATCGCATCCACTACAGCATACTTGATTCTCAGAAGGTATAATTCCTTCTCTCCTCCACTTTCAAATTATTAGGGTTTTTAGTTTTTGGGATAGAATGCCTAAGAGATTCAATCCTTTCAAAAGGAAGAAGACCCATGCCAGTGAAGAGGCATCGTCTTCTGATCCGCATACGGATTCTCTCTTTTCTCTGGTCCAATCGGATGACGGTGCATCGGATGAGTTTTATTTCAAAACTCCTAACCAAACATTATTTTGGTATGCCTAATTCATTATGCGTACTATGTGTACCGGATCTTCGATCAAATAGACTGTATATCCCGACCACCGTCCTTACTTTGAGGCATTAGGGTTACATCACTTTGCTACTTTATAATTTCCTATAGCTACTAATGCCCTTAGACTATTTTACTGTAATTTCGTGTTAGACACTTTTACTGCAAGAACTCGTATCGGTGGGATAGATATCGAGTTCAATGATAAATCGCTAGCAGAAATCCTTGGTCTTCCAAATGAAGTGCCCCGTTCGATGATATCACTGACTTCGATTTCCCCGAGGGTATAGCTCTCGTTAGTTTAAAGAATGAGCTTTGTGCACCCGCACGTGCTCGTCCTGGAAAGTTCAAGGCCAATAACTTGAACTTGTTTAACTACGAATTACATCGCATCATCTATTCCACTCTACTTCCAAAATCCACTTCAAAAGATGATGTCACTGCACTCGAGCTTTCTGCTTTATATCACATTCTTAAGGGGATTCCTTTTTCTGCCCTTAAGACTATCATTAAGATGATGGGTAGATGTCACGGAAGAGACCGCAACCTCTCTTATGCGATGATCATCCCACTCATCTTTCAGAGATTTGATATTGACCTATCCACTTATGATCTAGACCCTGAGCCCAAGTTCCTCAAGCTTTCTCATCGCAGCATTGCCACTGCTCCTCCACCTCATGCACCTGCTCCTACTGCACCTGCTTCTACTGTACCTGGTCCTCCTCAGTCTTACCCTATGACCTTTGAGGGTATTCACCAGCATCTATCAGATCTGTAGACATTCTTCGTTGATACTTCCAAGAAATATGAGTTCCGTGACGTGACTCAGTTCCAGGCTATTGCCAACTCCTTTGTCGATCTTCGATTTGCATAGACGGGTCACTCTGCCAGCTCTCTTCCTAGAGACCCTTCTGTATCTGGCTACCGTATTGATGATAAGGCGGTCCACTCTCTGTTCCAGCCAGGGAACGCATACGATCGTACTTCTGGTGCTAATATACATACTTCTGGAGCTGGCACTTCTGGAGCTGGTCCATCTGGACATGCTGGCACTGCAGCCGATGATGATGAGGATGAGGATGACTTTTGAGTTGTTACTTTTTGAGACTGATGACTTTGTCTTATGTTTACTTGGAAATGCTCTGACATTCCAAGTTAGTACCAGTACTCTTTTTATTTGGATATGACATTTGGATGGACATGTTTTTTTATGACTCAGTTTGGCATATGACTCAGTTTAGTTTATTGTTCAGCACTTTATTTGTTTCAGCTTTATTATAGCATTATCTTTCTTATGCTTCCATAAAAACTGCCTGTGACAACTACCATGCCTGTATTGTTTATGCCATATTTGTTTATCTTATTTTTTTAATGTTTATACCATGCCTATGTTGAATGTCTTTATTCATATTTTTTTGTGTTTCTTTACTGATTGTTACTTATGCATTTATTGCGGGGGAGCTTTCTCTTTGTAACTATTTTGCTAAGTGACAATAGGGGAGAAATAAGATCTAACATCTTCATGGATACATGTTATGCTTCATGGATACAGGTTATGAACAATTTTTACATTTTATATCTTGGTACTTTCGGTACACTTTTGAATTGATCAAGACTAAAGATGTTATATCGGTCAAGGTTTGTCAATTATCAAAATGGGGGAGATTGTTGGCCCATTGGTCATGGTCAAACCTGATTTTAATAATTGATCAAACTCTGTCTCGATATACGAATTAATTCAGACGTTTACTTACGACGTTTTGGACACTGATCAAAGATTGGATATCTACTCAGTTCAAGACCAAGTTGTTTGCCACTCAAGATTGTATTTTCTTAAAGCAATATAATTTTCATTTTTATTGAGTCTAGGAATACATTGTACACCAAGTCGTACTAGCAAATAGGCTATCCGAAATCATTTTTCAAAACTGACCTATATTTCTAAAATGACCTATATTTTTGAAAAACATATATTTTACAAAAAGCTTCTTAAGGATTTTCAAAAAGCCAAAAATTATTTTTCACAAAATCAACTGACCAAACCCTGACAGAACTCGGCCAGAGTTCGGCCAAGTTGAACGTTATGTGAATGTTTGATTTTGAACTTGGTCTTCCTTCAGTTGCAGTTGGTTACAAAGAGTTCTGTCCGAATTCTGCCCGAATTCTGTCAGAGTTCTGCCTTTGGAAAAACTATAAATAGAGAAGGATTCCGATCATTTCAAAAACACCAATTCACTTTAATCTCTTCTCTTCTAAAGCTTACGTTTCTTCCAAAAAGTTCTAAAAAGCTTTTATTTTCAAATCCCAAGCTAGTTACAATTCTCTAGTCGATTTGTCAGTATGGTACGGTCTAGAAGTTTCAGAGCGATTGTAATCAGAGGCTTGATTGAAGATATACTCTTCACAATTGAAGTTGGTCGACTTCTTCGTATCAAAGCTCGCGTCTGTAGAAGCTGCAAGGACTTCGTATGAAAACTTGCAGGATTTTTCAATAGTGGATTCAACTGGAAGCTAGAGTTCTTCCGACTGGACTAGTCCTCACAAGAGGAAAACTAGTATAAATCTATGTGTTTGCGTTTGCCTTCTGATCACTCTTTTTTATTATTGTTATTTATGTTGTGATTATTATTATATCTGTGATCTAACTGCTAACAAGTTTTTAATTAGCAATATTCTGCTGCCTACTCTATTCACCCCTCCAGAGTATTCTGCTTTACGATTGTGTTCCTACACTAGCTCCACCCAGTGATACCACTTATTCTTCCAACCTCCAAACTCTACGCCACCACACACTCCACTCCCCGATCCAGCCTTCGACCAATACCCGGCCTCATTATTGCCACACAGCACCACGACTGGCAGTCTCTACACCTTCTCCACTACCGAGCGCCACCCTCACGATCACGACCACCTAGCCTTCACCGACCACCATAGAACCACCACTCTCCACCTCTACTTACCGACCACCACAAGCTGCCACAAACTCAGCATCACCACCCCGATCCATTCCCTTCTACACACAACCACCACCAACCCAAACAAAGACCCCCACTCACCTGAGCTCCGCCCTCTCTGAAAGCCCATCATTCCTCCGACCTCGTCGACGCCTGACCAAGCTATGACAGCTGTGACATAGATCTGGCAGATCAAGCCAGATCTGCCGCCCACCGTCGCTTTTGAACTCTTCGACCTAGCTTTGCCGCCTCCGCGTCGTGAACTCCGACCGACCGGTGTCCAGCGTCGCCATACTCACCGGAGCACCGCCACAGTGAGCTTTCTCCCTGCCCTCCCTCGATCTTCTCTTCTTCTTCTTCTTTCTCGTTCCTCTTCTTCTCTGTGAGTTGCGGCTTTGAGATGCGACTAAAGTTTCTCTCTCCAATAGAGCGAATGATTTAGGGTTTTAAAAACCCTAATAATTACTGGGTTCGGGCTTTAAGCCTATTAACTCGTTCTAATTATTCCTAATACTGATAATTGATATTGGGCTGGGCCCAGAGCCTAGTTATCTCAGCATGTTTTAGTTGTTGTACCTTGGTAACATTTTCAAGAGTAATATATATATATTTTTTCAAGAGTAATATATATATATATATATATATATATATATCACAAGCGGCTGAGTATTCATTCCATAAGGGTTTATTCGACCTAATTATATCATGGAATCCTTTAAAAGGTATTCTGAGTGAGTTATATATATATATATATATATATATATATATATATATATATATATATATATATATATATATATATATATTAATCAACAGCCAATTTTATTCATACTTAGCAAAAGCTCATAGTACAAGAGACGACAAAACTAGTGTTTACATTTAATCGTGGCCTTCACAATTTGCTTGTGAACTTCTGCTATAAGCTTGTCTGTCGAGTAGGCATAGTTTTTATATCTCCATTTGTTGTGATTTTCCCATAGTACCCATAACACTGCCGCTACTGCTATTTTTTTTTTGTGTTTGTTTTTCTTCCTCCACCAGTCATTTAGGCGATGAAGCAGACTTCCACCACCACTTACCTGGTAAACTTCTACCACCACTTACCTGGTAAGTTGCCTATAAAGAGCTCCAAACTCCGTAGCCATGTCTCCCTCGTTAAGCAGGTGTTCCAATGACTCTGTAGAACTGTTAAGGCAGCAAAGATATTTAGAAGCTAGACTGTACCCAAGACAGACAATGATGTCATCCGTGGGAAGTTTGTTATATAGAATTCTCCATATCAACACCGACCATTTAATAGGAATGCATGAGCTCCAAATATGATGAAAGTGTGATAGCAAAGGCCTGTGTATTCGAGCAGTCTTCCAAGCAGAAGCAACTGAGAACTTACCCGACTGAGTATTCCTCCATCTCCATTCATCATTTATGTATATCATATGCTGATTTGAGATGTCACGCCCGTGCAGAAGTCTCTTCCATACGTGTGAAGCATTGGACGTTACTGCAACCTCCGACGAAGCCGCATGAGAACAGTATTTAGTTTTGAAGAACTGAGTCCATAGGCGATCTTGAGTTAAGAACTTCTACCACAGTTTGATAGTCATCGCATTCATCAAATCTTCCAATTTTTGATATCTAAACCCCCTTCTTCTTTAGTTCTGGCAATCATGTCCCATCCAAGCCATGTCGTTTAGCTATTCCTTCCTGAGTGCCCCAGAAAAAACTAGAGAACATGTTCTTTATTCCATGCAAAACTGCTATAGGAGGATTACAAGCAGCTAATGTATATATCAGAATAGAAGTTAGGACAACCTTAATCAAGACTAGTTTACCCCCTGGTGATATAACTTTGTTATGCTAACCCTCTAGCTTTAGCCGAATTCTGTTCAGTAGGTCTTCATACATTCCACCATTGCATTGTCCCGCCATCAAAGGGCATCCAAGGTATATGAAGGGGGTGTGCCTATGTTGAACCCAGTTCTGGACGCCAACTTTGATCCTCTATCTGGAAGTGATATCTTTGAAATATATATTGATGATTTAGCCTTGCTAATTTTCTGCCTCGATACAGCCTCATATCTCATCAGAATATATGTGATCTTAGTAGTAGATCGTAAATCACCCACTGTGAACAGTAGAATATCATCGGCATATGCTAAGTGAGTTATCAGAGGGCAACCTCTGGGAAAGATGAATGGTGTGAAGCCATATGTCCCTGATAGATTCTTTAAACTCCTGGATAAACCTTCTACTGTGATAATGAAGAGTGTCGGGGATAGGGGATCCCCTTGACGTACTCCTGTAAATGCTTGAAAATATTCCGTCGACTCGCCATTGATTAGAGGAGCATACCAAACATTGTTTACAATACGAAGCATCATATCCACCCATTTTTTATGAAACCCGAAATTACGCAAAACCTTCATAAGAAATCTCCAATTAACTCTGTCATATGCTTTCATCATGTCTAATTTAATTGCCACATTCCCCCTCGATGTTTCTTGTTCATTTTGGCCATCATTTCTTCTGCTAGTAATATGTTATCAATAATTTCTATTATTATAGACTTTGGAATGTGATACCTTCCGTGTCGACATGTTCGTGTCGCATACGTCGTCTTCAGATAACCATGGCAAGTACTTCTGTGATTTTGATTCATTTACTTTATTTCTTATGTTGCACACATTGTTATACGATGTAATCTTATATTTCTTGTTCTTGTATCTTGTTCTTTACTTGTATTCTAGGGAGGGGAAATACTTCGGATATGTGACCAAAGTCCAACTTAGGAATTCATGTTGATAGCTTAATCGCATATCTGTGCACGTATGATTAAGCTGTACCATATACTTGTTCTTATTCATGATCTTTACCCAGCCGGTCACATATTTTTGTATGTATTTCAAATTCACATGTCATGATCTTTTGATTACATGTCTCATAGTCTGTAGATTATGTATTTATGGTTCATGTTCATCATGTTCATTGTTTGTTTGCTGGTTCTTATATTGTACTTGTTTCATTATCATATAATGTACTTTGCTCCAATCCTGACTGGATAACCACATTTTTAGGCGATATCTTAAAGGACTGGTGTTCCACTCACTATGTCACACCTGAGACTGATCATAGTATACCTGAGGATGCAGGAGATGCAGTTGCAGACTTATCGCTGGAAATTGCTTAGTTTAGATTAGCATTTACTTTTTGCTGATTAGATTCCGTTGTCCGAACATTTTAAGATGTACTTTATTTTGAGGATTCTTGTATCTGACTTTCTGGTTTGTATCCTTTAGACTTGTCCTACTATTTCATATCTTTTGTCAGCACTTGTGATTGAGTTAGAATCTAGATATCATGATTTATATTGGACTGGTTATACTTGAGGATTAGACAGCTTACTATCGCCGACCCTATGGTGTGTTGGAGTGGGTGGGGTTCCCAACCTATGTGGAGAAGATCCCGGAGTGCGACGAGCGCCGTCCGATGTCGGAGAAGCTCGGGAGTAGTTGTTGCTGCTGCTGCTGCCCCAAAGGGGGTTCTGGACCAAGTCTGCCGAGTTCAGGCCGAACTCGGTCCCAGGCCGAGTTCTGGCCGAACTCGGTCTGGCCGTTCCAGGGTTTGGCCATCCAGTGCTGGTTGCCCCACACAGAGTTCTGGCCGAACTCTGTGTGTCGGGGGGCTGAAGCGGATTTCAGGATGAGTTTTCATCATTGGATTTAATCCAACGGTCCAGGTTGGTTGCGGGATTAGGGAGATATATTGAGTTTTCTCAACCCTAATTCATGATCGTATTATCGCATTGGACAACACAAGTTTGAGAGAGAAGGAGGCAAGAGTGCCATTGCAACTTCGGAGAAGAAGACGGAGGATCGAAGGTCGTTTTCGAAGGAGATCGTGTTTCGGGTAATCTCTACTCGTCGTTCTTGTTCTTCGTAGCCTTGTGATCATTGTTCTTGTCTCTGAGTGTTGTGGGGATCCGATTTGGATCGGGAGGAGTTTATAGAGGGTGTAATTCTTCTATTCCATTAGTGGAGGCTTCTCAGGGTTGGACTTCGATCGTCCCGTGGTTTTTCCCGCAAGGGTTTCCACGTCAAAAATTCTCTGTGTCTGCGTGGTTGTTTTTGTGTGCTTGTTTTTGGGTTCGTGCGTTGTTTGCTCGGTCCTCTCGCAGGTACTCTCTGGTTTGGGGAAAGGTTTCTGCGCTTCTTTCCCAACAGAGTGGTATCAGAGCTTTGGGTTCAAAGGGTGTCAGGAGTTGACAGAGGAACCAGAGAGGAGAGATAGACGCGAAGCCGGTGCGCATGGTGAACCTTAATGGCACAAACTATCATTATTGGTGGAGCAAGATGAAAGATTTGCTATTTGTCAAGAAGCTGCATCTACCTGTATTTGCAACCGAGAGGCCCAGTGATAAATTCGAGGAGGACTGGAAGTTCGAGCACATACAGGTGTGTGGGTACATACGACAGTTTGTTGATGAGAACGTGTACAACCACGTTGCCAATATTGAGCACGCGAAAACGTTGTGGGATAAGCTGGAATCCTTGTATGCGAAGAAGACCGGGGTAAACAAGTTGTTCCTGATCCGAACGATGATGGGTCTACGGTACAAGGATGGGGCATCTATTACGGATCACTTGAGTGAGTTCCAGGGCATGGTTGACCAGCTATCTTCTATGGGAGTCAAGTTCGACGACGAAGTTCAGGGACTGTGGCTGCTGTGTACCTTGCCAGACTCGTGGGAGACCGTACGAGTATCTATGATCGCTTCTGCTCCAGAGGGCGTGGTCAGTCTGGAGTTTGCCAAGAGCGGGGTGTTGAATGAAGAGATGCGGAGACATTCTCAGGGCACTTCATCCATATCCCACCACTCAGAGGCACTTGTTTCAGAGAGCCGCGGAAGGGGCAAAAGCAGGGGTCCAGGTGGTGGCAGAGACAAGAGTAGGGGGAAGTCCAAGGGTCGGTACGAGGACTCAGAGTGTTATCATTGCGGTAAGAAGGGCCATATCAAGCGGAATTGTTTCGCTTGGAAGAAGGAGAAGAAGGGCGACAAGGGGAAGCAAGAAGAGAACACTACAGCGGCGGCCTCGGTGCATGGAGGCGATATGATCGTCGTAGGTGATGAGGTCATTACTAACCTCGCCTGCGATGACAATTCTTGGCTGGTGGACTCAGGGGCTTCAGCACATGTATCTCACAATAGGGCACTGTTTGCCACTTACACGACAGGCGACTGTGGCGTGTTGAAGATGGGCAACGGAGATGTGTCGAAGGCGGTTGCCATTGGAGATGTACATTTGAGAACGAAGACGGGTACGGTTCTTGTTCTCAAGGATGTTCGTCGTGTCCCTGATATCCGTTTCAACCTGGTGTCGGTTGGAAGGTTGGATGACGAGGGATTCTTCAGTCTCTTCGGGAATAGTCAGTGGAAGCTTTCCAGAGGTTCGATGGTGATTGCCAGAGGAAGCAAGAAGTTCGGTCTCTACTATATGGAGGGGAGCGCAGAGGGGGCACAGGAGGTGAACGCAGTCAGTGACGCGTCTACCGAGTTGTGGCACAGGCGGCTCGGCCATATCAGCGAGAAGGGGATGAGCTACTTGGTGAACAGGAAAGTGATTCCGGGGCTCAAGTCTACAAAGTTGGAGAAGTGCACGCACTGTTTGGCTGGGAAGCAAAATAGGGTGTCTTTCCAGAGTCACCCAAGTTCGAGGAAGCCGGCGTTGCTCGAGTTGATTCACTCGGATGTCTGCGGTCCTATGAAGGTAAAATCTCTTGGTGGTGCTTCTTACTTTGTGACTTTTATTGATGACTGTTCCAGAAAGGTTTGGGTCTATGCCTTAAAGACCAAGGATCAGGTGCTGCCTACTTTCAAGAAGTTTCAGGCCTCCGTTGAAAGGGAGACGGGCAAGAAATTGTTGTGTGTTCGGTCCGACAATGGCGGCGAATACATCGGTCCCTTTGATGCGTATTGCAGAGAGCAAGGGATACGACACCAGAAGACTCCGCCAAAGACACCTTAGCTCAATGGTGTAGCGGAGCGCATGAACAGGACACTGATGGAGAGGGTGCGGTGTTTGCTGTCAGAAGCAAACCTGCCGGGCAGTTATTGGGGTGAGGCTCTTCTCACAGCTGCTTATATTATTAATTTGTCTCCTAGTGTTCCTTTGCAGGGTGATGTGCCTGACAAAGTATGGTACGACAAAGAGCCGTCATACAGTCACCTGCGGGCGTTTGGTTGTAAAGCCTTCGTGCATGTACCGAAGGACGAGAGGACCAAACTTGAGCCGAAGACGAGGCGATGCGTCTTTGTCGGCTACGGTCGGGATGAGTTTGGCTATAGACTCTACGACCCAGTGGAAGGAAAGCTCTACAGAAGCAGGGACGTGGTGTTCGTCGAGGATCAGACCATGACCAACACTCAGGATTCCGAAACGCCTTCTGAGGCTGAGGAATTGCCTGAGTTAGAGTCATTTCGCTTCGAGCAGTTTCCAGAGGACATCGCAGAGGATCCAGTTATGGGGGAGCCGGTACATGGAGTTGCTTCCAACCTTGATCAGCAGCCTGCTGATGGTGGTCAGGGTATCCCTCAGGAGGATGAGCATGCCGGGGAGGCAGTTCCTGAAGGGGAGGAGGCTGTCGGTATACAGCCAGCACCAGTGGCTCCACTGAGAAGGAGCAACAGGGATCGTCGACCATCTACGAGATACTCGCCGGATGAGTATGTGCTATTGACTGACGGGAAAGAGCCCGAAAGTTTTACAGAGGCTATGGAAGACGAACACAGGCAGGAGTGGATGGTGGCTATGCAGGAGGAGATGAGTTCCTTGCACACCAATTCTACTTATGATCTGGTGCGGTTACCAAAGGGCAAGAAGGCTTTGAAGAATCGATGGGTGTTCAGAGTGAAGCAGACGGATGATGCTACTCGCCCTCGATACAAAGCGAGGCTGGTAATCAAGGGCTACGGTCAGCGGAAAGGCGTAGATTATGATGAAATCTTTTCGCCTGTCGTCAAGCATTCGTCTATTCGGGTGGTGCTAGCATTAGCAGCCAGTTTCGACTTGGAGGTCGAGCAGATGGACGTGAAGACGGCGTTCCTCCACGGTGATCTTGAGGAGGAGTTGTACATGGAGCAGCCGGAGGGATTCTGTGAGAAGGGCAAGTCACATTTGGTCTGCCGGTTGAGGAAGAGCTTGTATGGTCTGAAGCAGGCTCCGAGGCAGTGGTACAGAAAGTTCGAGTCGTTTATGGGGGAGCATGGTTATGCACGGACGACGTCGGACCATTGTGCATTTGTGAGATATTTTGCCGATGATGATTTCATCATTTTGTTGCTCTATGTTGATGATATGCTATTAGTGGGTCGGAATGCACTAGGATAGCGGAGTTGAAGCGCCAACTGGGCGCGGCCTTCTCTATGAAGGATTTGGGCGCAGCGAAGACTATTCTTGGGATGGAGATCAGTCGAGAGAGAGAGTCCAAGCTGCTACACTTGTCCCAAAAGAAGTACATTCACCGGGTACTTCAGCGTTCCGGGATGGACGGGTCGAAGAAAGTGAGTTCCCCCCTCGCGGCTCACTTTAAGTTCACTAAGGAGCAGTGTCCATCTACCGAGGACGAAAAGGAAGATATGGAGCGGGTTCCATATGCTTCAGCTGTGGGAAGCCTTATGTATGCCATGGTGTGTACGAGGCCAGATATTGCTCATACAGTTGGTACGGTTAGCAGGTATCTTTCGAATCCTGGAAGGGTACATTGGAGTGCGGTCAAGTGGATTCTACGATATCTTCAGGGCACTGCTGGTTGGAGACTTTCCTTTGGTGGTGACGAGCCGAAGCTGGTCGGATATACCGACGCTGATATGGCTGGAGATGTAGACACGAGGCGATCGACTTCAGGCTACGTGATGATGTTTGCAGGAGGAGCAGTGTCGTGGCAGTCGCGGTTGCAGAAGTGTGTTGCCTTGTCGACGACAGAGGCAGAGTACATTGCGGCGACGGAGGCTTGCAAGGAGCTGTTGTGGATGAAGAAGCTGTTGCAGGAAATAGGACTGAAGCAAGAGCAGTATACTTTGCTTTGCGACAGTCAGAGTGCTATCCATCTTGTGAAGAATCAGACGTTTCATAGCCGGTCCAAGCACATCGAGACTCGGTATCATTGGATACGGGATGTGGTTGAGAAAAAGGACGCGGAGCTTGAGAAGGTGCATACAGATGACAACGGAGCTGATATGTTCACGAAGATTCTACCAAGGGGGAAGTTTGAGTACTGCAGGCAGATCGTCGGGATGACGACGTCCTCCCCATAGTTGTGAAGGGGGAGATTTGTTGGAGTGGGTGGGGTTCCCAACCTATGTGGAGAAGATCCCGGAGTGCGACGAGCGCCGTCCGATGTCGGAGAAGCTCGGGAGTAGTTGTTGCTGCTGCTGCTGCCCCAAAGGGAGTTCTGGACCAAGTCTGCCGAGTTCGGGCCGAACTCGGTCCCAGGCCGAGTTCTGGCCGAACTCGGTCTGGCCGTTCCAGGGTTTGGCCATCCAGTGCTGGTTGCCCCCACACAGAGTTCTGGCCGAACTCTGTGTGTCGGGGGGCTGAAGCGGATTTCAGGATGAGTTTTCATCATTGGATTTAATCCCACGGTCCAGGTTGGTTGCGGGATTAGGGAGATATATTGAGTTTTCTCAACCCTAATTCATGATCGTATTATCGCATTGGACAACACAAGTTTGAGAGAGAAGGAGGCAAGAGTGCCATTGCAACTTCGGAGAAGAAGACGGAGGATCGAAGGTCGTTTTCGAAGGAGATCGTGTTTCGGGTAATCTCTACTCGTCGTTCTCGTTCTTCGTAGCCTTGTGATCATTGTTCTTGTCTCTGAGTGTTGTGGGTATCCGATTTGGATCGGGAGGAGTTTGTAGAGGGTGTAATTCTTCTATTCCATTAGTGGAGGCTTCTCAGGGTTGGACTCCGATCGTCCCGTGGTTTTTCCTGCAAGGGTTTCCACGTCAAAAATTCTCTGTGTCTGCGTGGTTGTTTTTGTGTGCTTGTTTTTGGGTTCGTGCGTTGTTTGCTCGGTCCTCTCGCAGGTACTCTCCGGTTTGGGGAAAGGTTTCCGCGCTTCTTTTCCAACATGGTGTAGGCTGGACGTGTTCTACGTACTCGTGCCCGAACTTTTGGGTGCGGGTCGTGACACAATGTTATATCCCACCTTGAGAGTTTGATATTCAATACTTTTTTTCATATCCTCTAGAGCTTCTTGTAGCTTTAGTTTAAGTGGCTCAATCTCATCCATTTTAGAGGCTGGAGTTTTTCTTTTATATCATTAATGATGCTAGCGAGTCTTTCTATTTCTTGTTTATAAGCAATAATCGCTTTATGAGATTTTATATATTTATTCCTCAAGACTTTGTGTTCATCGTGTATTTCAAGAATATAATTTTCTAATTCAGTGTATGAAAGAGCATTCATGGAGAAGTCATCAAGTACCTCATTTGACTCCAGTGCCACAAGACAGATGTTTGCGGTGTGTCCGAATTCTTTGTCATTATCTGAGTTGCTTGTATCACTCTCGCACCAGATGCTAGTGTTGGCGTATTTTCATGAGGATGAGCTTCCTTTGTTAGAATTTTCATACTAGTTAGATTCCCTTCTTGTTATTGGACAGTCCCTTTTGATGTATCCGGTCTTCTTATAGTTGTAGCAAGCAGGTTCTTCATCAGTGCTCCTCCTTAAACGATTTGCTTTGTTGAACAAGAGAAACTTTATGAAGCGTCTGGAGGTGAGGGCGATTTTTTCGTCATTCGAATCGTCATCATTGGAGTCATCCTTCGAGGGAAGCTTGATGGCCTTCAAAGTAAGAGATTTTTTTCCTTGATCTTTTCTTTTTTTTCCTTTTCTTGCATAGAGGCTTCTTCTTGGTCCTTCATGTCCAGCTCATGAGTCATTAGCTTTCCCATGAGAGTCTCAAGGTTCATCATTGTAAGATCATTTCCTTCAATGATGGCGGTGGCCTTCGAATTCCATCCTTTAGTGAGTCCTCTAAGAATCTTTTGAATCTTTTCATGAGTAGGACATTCCTTACCAAGAGAAGCAAGAGGGTTAATTATATCAAGGAATCTAGTAAACATACAAGTAATAGACTCATTTTGTTTCATTTTAAAAGCCTCATACTCTTGAGTGAGTCTACTCATCTTAAACTCTTTTACTTGTGATGTGCCTTCGTATGTGACCTCCAAAAGCTTCCATATTTCATTAGAAATTCTGCAAGTGGAGATTCTGTTGAATTCATTGCACAATAGAGAGCGTTCATAGCCTTACATCACGGCTAAAAACTTTCTTATCATTTTTGGAAAACCTTTCAGTAAGTATATCCGAAACACCTTCCTCAATCACAATGGAAGATTTAGTTATACCATTTATAACACAATTCCATAGATCAAAATCTAAGGATTTCAAATAGATACTCATCATAATCTTCCAATCGTTATAATTGGTTCCATCAAATAGAGAATGTATATTTGTGGAGTGTCCCTTATTGTGTTATGAGTTAGGACTAGGGTTGGTGGCCATTGATCACTCTAAGGAAGTAAATCCAAATCAAGAGGCCAAGCCCCGATACCAATTGTAGAACTCTAGAGAGGGGATGAATAGGGTAATAAAAATTACCGATGCAAATATTTAAAGTAAATAGCAATTCAAAAGAAAGAGATAAGAGATCAAACACTCGACGTATCCTAGTATCCTTCCTTGGGGCACTTTTAATCCAATATTGAGTAAATAGTACAACACGAGCTTTGATCTGAAGACTCGTCAACTTCTTACACACGAGTTTTCATCCGAAGGCTCGTCAACTTCAAACACACGAGTTTTTATCCGAAGGCTCATCAACTTCTTACAAGAGAAAGGTTTTGATCTTCTTAAACACTTGGAATATCTAAGTTACAACTCTTTGAATACTCTAACACTTTTTGGATGATAAATAAAAGCTTTATAGAGTTAAGGAGAAGCTCTTTGGTAGATGAGAAAATTAAAGGCTCAAGTGGATAAGCATTTATGAAGAAGTGGGAGGTCTATTTATACAAATTCAAGAGCATAAAGTATTTCCTCCAGCCAGTCAAATGATTCGTTGGTTGTCCGTGGACGTCCGACGAATTATCTGTACCTAACAATAACGGATAGAAAAATAGTCGTTGGATTCATTAAATGCTCTGACATTTGGCCGTTGGATTTTAATTCAAAAATAGCCAGCTAAGAAAAACATATTATCCGAGGATGATCCGCAGATGTCTTCCGGATCATCCGAATGAGGCCACAAATACTTGTTGTTTCAATTTGAATTATCTGGTGGTGATCCGCGATGTCTGCTGGATCATTTGAATGAAACCACGAATACTTTTTTTTTCCATTTGGATTGTCCGGTGGTGATCCGCGGATATTCTTGGGATGATCTGAATGAGACCACAAATACTTACTGTCTAAATTCGGATTGTTTGTTGGTGATCCGCGGATATCCGAGGGATGACCCAAATGAGACCCCAAATACTTGTTGTATCAATTCAAATTTTCCATCGATGATCCGCGGATATTCGATGGATTATCCACTTCTTCATAGATGTTTATTTGATTTTAAAGAAGGGTTTTATTTTATTTTTCGCCATTCATAGACAAGTGTTTACAATGATTTCCTAGACACTTACAGACACTTAGAGAACTTGTAAACGTTAATCTTGGATTCTTTTGCCTTGATCATGGATTCTTTGAGTGCGATCCATGAGTTTTGTTTGTGCTGCAAGTGTTGGAAACATCTTTCTTTTAGCAATAAGGCGCTTGTCCTTATTGAGTTATAGAACTAAAATAATATGGAGGATAATTATGGTCAATATATCAAAATCATCGATATGCCAACACCCAGCAGATGCTCTAGAACTATCCAGTCACATCAAGTATGAATCATGTACCAGTAACAAATTACGCAAGCTAGTTTTACATGCTAAAACAGAGTTCATAGCCACGAAAATATCATGTCAGACTCTGTATCATATCATCATCATCCATCGTGTCCGTGTTATGTGTTCCATCATGCCAATGGACACAAATTTAATATATCGTCTTGTCTAGTGTCGATACTCGATATCTATAAATAGACATCGGCACCCGAGTACTAATCGGATGCTAAGTACCAACTATTCCTACGTCATGATATATACGAAGATAGAAACAAGAGAAGAAAGGTAAGGCAAGGAACATGTAGTAAAAACATGTCAAGGTACACATGCCTGTCTCAAGCAACTATGCGTACTGCAGTCCGACTCCGATATCCTCTGTCACACTGTCACATTCTCCTAGAATATACAACCACCCATTAGTGACACCTCTATGACATACCATATATGGACTTATCATATATAGACCAATATATATATATATATATATATATATATATATATATATATATATATATATATATATATATATATATATATATATATATATATTTATATATATATATATATATATATATATATATATATATATATATATATATATATATATATATATATATAGTCACATTAACTACCCGACTCAATCTAACATATATATCATTAAATCTACTCAATAAAGTAATATTTTTATTTCATAAAATATATTTTTATTTCTGGAAAAATATTTATAAATAATTTATAGTAATATTTAGTCTATTTAAGTCATAGAAAATAGGTATACAAATCTTATATTGATCTGACGTCAATAATCACCAACTTGTATAATAGTTTCGTACCCAAAATAAATATTTTTAAATAAACAATAAATTTGGAAAAATTCTGTAAAATATATTACAATATCGATTTTATGATAAAATAAACACAACAAATCAGTCTACAACCTTACTCAGTTGGCTAACTCTCATGCGAATCAATTTAAGAATGTGATCATAACACACTATACCAATCACAGAAAACAATGCTAAGGCCTACTGGCTCACATAAATCTATTGAACAATGATCACAGACTGACAATCAATAAATCCTCAAACACTTGGAATGGGATAATAAGTATCACATATACAAGACTAGCAGTCAATCATGTATAAGCATTAGAATACAGTAAAGCAAGACTATAGAAGAATAAAGCCTCTTAAAATAATTTGGTATGTGAAACTAGGCTCAATACTAAACTTGGATATTATAGCGATATACCGTAGGTATACCGACAACGTTATTTTGACGGTATGCCAAAAAATTACTATATCACGACAGTATCCCAATTCCTACAAAAATACATATAACTGGTGTACCGATTGTATACTGGCAGTGGTATGCCAGCGATACCCTTTGCACAAACAGTGTGCAGACATAGCTGGGGAATATTTTGAGGCCAAAATTATATATTAATTTTACCCATTCCAATGCTAACAAGTCCATATGATAGGGTCGGCCTCCTACAACATTTAGTACTAGGTTTGATGATAAAAACCTAAGTATAACAATCGTTACCTAGTTTACACTACAACATCACAATCTAACCTAGGAAATCAATACCTAGGTCAAACCTGTAGTGCCATGTCCCAACATCATGCCTCGTTCCTCGTTGCGATACAAGGAACGCGGTTAAGAAATACTGTCGCTATCGATTGGTCGGGACCGACTGAATTAAGATCCTTTTCTCGTTATAGAATGGCTTCTTCGGAATCAAGTCCCATATTCAGCAGGTTACGCCTTGAGAATGGACTATACCGTTGAGTCGAAAGAGACCTCATGTTGCTCTGTCTTTCATGCTGCACTTGCTTCTTTGGCTTTGGCTTTGGTTTTTTGAATGCATTTTCATGAATGTTTTTGATGGATTCCATTGTTTGCGTTCTTTGAATTTCGTATTTCATATCGAACTCGGAATAGAAGGGTAGAGTGATGATGCGTTGCTTATGTAATTTCAGGTTATCGCCTAGGAACCGTCTAGCACAACAAGACCTTCCCTCTCGTCTCAATCAATCAAGGTGATTGGTTGGATGCTTCTTCCCCTTTGGCCCTCTTGTTCTCTAATCAATCGATAGAAAGTTAGCTAAATATGTAAAGAACATGAATGCTTAATTTCAATAAACTATTGCACGATTCCTCATATTCGTCCACTGTAGAACTGTTATGCCATAAAACTGCTATATGCTTTCATATGTACATATGCTATAGAACTGTCATACCATGAACTATTACACACTTAATATTTTATGCCTGTTATAGAGTTGTGATAAGCAAAGTTTGAGTCATTGAATAACTATCGCCACAATACGGCAAAAAAATGATAAAATTGGTTAAGTTGCTCACAAATTAAAGATCATGCTTGAATAACTAGTCTAGTCTTGCACGGTCATGGACAACTTGTGCACAAGGAACGGCTTCCTCGAACGATATCTCAGGACACGGTATCGATTCGGCCTAGGAGGAATCAAAAGATAGTTGTGTTAGATAAAAGCAAGAAGTGGTTATTTGGCAAACTTTCAGCGGAGCCTACTACTCGCGCTGAAAGGGGCGCCGTCTAAACCTAGATATAGTCCAAGATGGCTTGTGATGCCAATGACCTTCACATATACAAATCGCACATGTTATGTTAGTAAATGATAACAATTGACTGGAAAGAACATGGTAAGCTGCACATTGTACGACACACTCTGCCGTGGGTAAGTTCTAGCGTAATTCATGTCTTTATGTCTATTAAATGCTTGCATGAAATTTACTAAGATGGCTAGAAACATCACTGAATATATATAGCACGTTTCACATAAATTCTTATTGGTTCTTTCTCTCCTGCTCTTCCTCTCTCCCTCTCTTGTTGGTTCTTTCTTTTTTCACTCTCATCTCTCTCTTCCTCTCTTACTCTCTATACTCTTATTTCTTTTTTCTAATTATTTTTAGTTATTTATTTAACTACTTATTTTGTATGGATAACAGCAGGTGTGTTTTATTGATTTTAGATTTTTGGGTTTTAAGTTTGAATATGGATCATTACTTTGGGCCATATTACTGGGCTTGGGCCTTGGACACGAGTCCATTGAGGATTTATTTAGACTTAGTTTTAGGCCAATAGATTTTATAAAACTAATTTAAGTATATTGGGCTATTTATTATTTGGGTTATATAAGTTTGAATGGGATTTAGGCTAAAAGCCCATTTCCTCTATAATAATATTTTCAAAACTATATTGTAGCAAAAACATAGAATTGGGATTGGCCCTACATCGACTTTCAAATTGGAGTTTTTAGCCCTAAACTGATTTCTAGATTTTCAAAGTGTTTATCTAAAATTATTTTAACTAATAAAATATAGTTCAAATTGTAACGCCCAGTCCCAAAATACGTAGGACTAGGAACGTAGACATGCCAGCTGTATACATACGAAGTACATGGCCTTGTATGTATACATAAGCTGTAATATGCAGTAGAAACCATAACAACTAATCTCATCCACAAATAAAGGAAAATAAAGAATTCATATAATCATCTATGGAAATGTATTTGTATAATATGTTGGGCGGAGACAAATCCACTACCAACAAGCAAATGACGAAATACATAGAAAATGAAATAAGTTTGGCGAGCGAAGCGAAGACGATCCAATTGCAATCATCCCCGAAGATATAGCGATGATCACGGCTAGAGCTAGAACACCTGCGTAAGACAAGAGCACACACCTGGCGAGATAACCAGGTCCTCAGAGGGACGTAACAAGACACATAATATCATGCCAATAACTGAATAATAGAAGCTCAACATAAAAGTATATATATGACTAAACAAATAAAGGTCCTTAACCATTCTATGTGAAAATGTACTTTGAAGACAACGTTCCACACAATGGCTCTCGAGACTAGAAATACGGCGCGTTAGCGTTTCAATCAAGGCACTAGTGGCATCTTGAGAAAAGTAAATGCACGGCCCATTAGCACTCGAGTGAGAGCTAAGGGACATCTAGATAAAAATAAATGCACGGCCACTAGCTCTTGGGTGAGTCACTAACGGCAGCTAGAGGAAAGTAAATGCATGGCACATTTGTGTTTCAACCGAGGCACTAGCGACATCTAGAGAAAAGTAAATAAGTGCACGGCACACTAGCTCTCGGCTGAGTCACAAATGGCAGCTAGAGAAAAGTAAATGTGTGAAAGCCCCTGCGCCTAATAACTGTCTTCACCCTCCCCATGCACTACTCGTGCTGAATCCACACCACGATATTTCTAATAACCGCTAAGTCTTCTAGACAACTATATTAGCAGTTATATCCTAACGCTCGTCCTGTACGCACCGATGTACGGTCGGTACGTAAGTCTGAATCTATATGAGACACGTGACATCTTGGCACACATGTGTCGAGTCAATAAATGCGGCACAAACAAAGGTGGTCCCTTAACTCTAGGCCAAGTGCATAAAGAAAACTAAAGTATAATAATTTGCAACTACATATGGTTTTGAAAGAACAAGAAATAAAATATGCATGATATTGAGCAAGAAATTAAACAGTAAAGGCAAGGTGTCTTGCCTGATGTCCGAGTGAGGTAAGATGATGTCCTGGCGACGAATCAACAACAGCGCACAAAGAGGAAGGTGCAGGAACAACTTCAGATGCTGAAAATAGTCTATTATCTAATTATAATTAATACTGCACCTATTACATTTATTTAGTAAATTCTGATGTTAGGATATGGTATAGGTTTTAGTATTAGCTTTCCGAAAAACTAAACGGATCGCATTTTCGTTTCCGAAATCTCCCGAAATCGTAAAAATACTGAAACACGTTTATTTTTGGGACATTAGATACTCAAACAATTTTGTAGAAATCTATAGAACGAATTTTGTCTATTAAAATATGTTTTTGGAAACCTTACCTCGATACGCTTCTTTTAAAAAAAATGGAGGCAAAACGAAGTTCGAAGCCAGGAGATATCGTCGTTCCAAGTTGCTCTTGCTGCTAAAAAGCGGGGCTGAATTCTAATGACGAATTTTAGAGTTTCTATTGGACTAAAAATAATTTAGAATTATGGCTGATAGAAGGGGGATGTATTGGGTTTATATAGGTATTTATTTCAGATTTATCTCCTAAATTAGATAGGATTTGATTTAAATAAAAAAATGATCTAATTAATGCTAGATATGATTCCAATAGGATAAGAATTTCTAATGGATAAATCTTCCCAAAAATTTAAATCAATTAAATTATTTAAAAAAACAAATCAATTTGATTGCAATCCTTTAAATGATCACCATAATAACTTTAAGTATTATTCTATATTATCAAATAATTCAAAGCATATGAATCCAAATCCAAATCAAACTCAACAAAATAACTTTAAAATAATATCTAATATTTATCAAAATAATTTAAATCAAATAATAAATAAATCATTTAATCAAATAACATTTCAAATCTAGATTGGACAAATCGTATTGCTCCAATTAGTCATCGTAAGTATTTTAAACAATATTTAAATTATCAACATAATTTAAAGTATAGTTGATTCGAGATAATTTAAATAAATTCAAATACAATTAAATAACTGATTAACATATCAAAATAATACTCGATGTCATTAAATATTATAAAACTTACTTTTATAAATCCAAATCGTTATTTAAAAATAAATAGACAAAAAAAACCTTTTATCGCTCATTTTTTTTAAAAACCAATTTTTAGAAGACCAAAAATAATAAAAATATATTTTATATTTCAAATAAAAATTTGAGAACATTTTTTTTAGAAGCATTATTTCAAACCATTAATTTAAAACTAGTTTTTGGTAACAAAAGTAATCACAAAATATCTTTTACAAAATTTCTACGAAAATTACTTTTAAACACGAAATTAAAATATATAGATATAATTTAAAAAATAATAATTTCGGAAAGATGATTTACAAATCTACCCACCTTTAAAAATTTTCGTACTCGAAATTTAAGGACTACTAGGATAGACGGACTTGGTTGATCGGTAAAAGGATAGTAAAAATTTGTGATAAGAGAAAATAGATGGAAGGGAAAGAGAATTTCTTTAATGAGAACATTAATCAATTTGGATGAAAAATAGAAGAAGTGAATGGATATGGATGGGCACGGACACGATGCACAAACATATTTGTAGGTGGAGAAAATTAATGGAATAGAAAATAATGAGCCTCTCCTTATATAGGAGGTGGAAGCTACTATTTAGATAAGGATTATGATAGTTGCAAATCCCTTTAGATAATTCCTCTATTTATTTTAAATCAAATTCAATAAATTTCAATCCAAATCTAAATCAATTTAAATCTATTTAAATTCCATCCTTTAGTTTAAAATCAATCAAATTTCAATTATATATATTAATTTAACTATTTAAATAAATCCATAAAATCAAATCAAGATTTAAATCGCCACAATTTTCCAAAAATACTAATAATAATAATTTTAAAAATTACACTATTATTTAAAAATAAACTAATAAATAATTACGAAATATATATATATATATGTCCAAATATTTACACAAATATACTTTTCAAATATACTATTTTATAGGAAAATTATTTATTATTATATCTGTATAAATGAAAGGCTTTTCATAATTAAAATCATAAACTTGAAAATTTAGGCACGATAGCTAAAAATAATTATTATATATATTATTTCGAAACTATAAAAATAGAAAAAAAATATTTTTCAAAAATATGTACGCTCGCACATAGTCGTACTAGTCGAGCAATTACGAAAAACAAAATTTTGCACGTGATATGCAATGCAACTACGCGATGTACAATATACAAAAATAAAAAAATCAGTATCAAATTTATTTTAAAAAAATAGTAGAAATTTAGGGGTTTACATCCTACTCAACTTAAATGAATTTCGTCCTCGAAATTAAGAATTAGTAGGAGGGTGAAAAGACACAAGGGGGTATCGGTGGGGACAATCAATTATAAGGCTCAACAAAATCATGTCGTAAGAAGTTCCGATCTAGATCTTAGAAAAATAATACGGGTATGGTCGTGGGTAGTGAATGAGGGTCATGAGTTTTAAGCAACAATTAAAAAGTTAAGGGTTAAAGTTAGTCATGATAACATGCAAGGAGTAATATGGTATCAAGAGGATAAATGGGAGACCTAAAAAGATATATTTTGAGAGTAGGTTGAGGGGCACGATTTAAGAGAACGAATTTAATTTTACTCCTAAATTAAGCGATTAGAAGGTCATGATTGTAAATATAGGGCCGAGAAAAAGGACGAGTAGTTTAGGATGAAGATATAGCAACATCGAGTGAGAACGGTCATAGTCGATAGGATGGCTAGAGGAAGTTCTAGTGTAACGCCTTCGTCCTTCTAAAATAGGTGAAGGCGAAAGCAATATAGAGTTCGAATGAGGCGTTATCGAATACGAATACGTGGTTCAAAGGCGACCGAATAATTCAAAAGGAGTTGCCAAGGCAGTCATGGATGGGACTCTAGAGGGCATGTTTAGCTATGTCCCCATCCACGTAGAACGATAGATATAAGCGAACCAAAGTGCACTAGGTTGATCAGACCATCATGCACCGGTTCTGAGTAGATAATACGTTAGCGGAGGCCTCCAATAACATATGTCATGAACAAGCTTGATAAAGAATTTAGCTTGCAAAAACTAGGCTACATTAGTATCATTAGTCTAGATAGTAAAAATATAGGCACGAGAGTTTAAAATTGAAAGGGAGTATAGTCGAACTTCTAAAGGATCTAAGTCATGTCCTGTGATGGTCTTTATACAGTCGTCCTTTAGTCTTCTTGTCCAAGTCCTTGGTTGACTAGATGGGTTAGGGTCCTCTAAATTCTAGAATCTAAGTGAACTTACTAATATAGGTCACAAGGACAAAGGAATTACTAGGTCATAAAGCATTCTACCCAACTTAAAAGAATTAAACTAATAGTGTTTGGGATATCTAACTAGTAGGGTCAATTTCTAGCAAATACGAAGGGAAGATAAGCATAATGATAGGAGGAATCAAGCAAGATGCTATTGATGAGTCGAACGGTAATTCAAATATGGGATCGAAAAAAGAGGTCAAGTATGTGAATGAGATCCTAGACTTCTAATCCTATACGCAGGCTTGCTTGGTACGGTAAAGTAACCAAACAATTTATCTAGACCTGCATGGGCCACCACAAAAATATGTAACGCTCCAGTCCCAAAATACGTAGGACTAGGAACGTAGACATGCCAGCTATATACATACGAAGTACATGGCCTTGTATGTATACATAAGCTGTAATATGCAGTAGAAACCATAACAACTAATCTCATCCACAAATAAAGAAAAATAAAGAATTTATATAATCATCTATGGAAATGTATTTGTACAATATGTTGGGCGGAGACAAATCCACTACCAACAAGCAAATAACGAAATACATAGAAAATAAAATAAGTTTGTCGAGCGAAGCGAAGACGATCCAATTGCAATCATCCCCGAAGATATAGCGATGATCACGGCTAGAGCTAGAACACCTGCGTAAGACAAGAGCACACACCTGACGAGATAACCAGGTCCTCAAAGGGACGTAACAAGACACATAATATCATGCCAATAACTGAATAATAGAAGCTCAATATAAAAGTATATATATGACTAAACAAATAAAGGTCCTTAACCATTCTATGTGAAAATGCACTTTGAAGACAACGTTCCACACAAGGGCTCCCGAGACTAGAAACACGGCGCGTTAGCGTTTCAATCAAGGCACTAGTGGCATCTAGAGAAAAGTAAATGCACGGCCCATTAGCACTCGAGTGAGAGCTAAGGGACATCTAGATAAAAATAAATGCACGGCCACTAGCTCTTGGTGAGTCACTAACGGCAGCTAGAGGAAAGTAAATGTACAGCATATTTGTGTTTCAACCGAGGCACTAGTGGCATCTAGAGAAAAGTAAATAAGTGCACGGTACACTAGCTCTCGACAAAGTCACAAATGGCAGCTAGAGAAAAGTAAATGTGTGAAAGCCCCTGCACCTAATAACTGTCTTCACCCTCCCCATGCACTACTCGTGCTGAATCCACACCACGATATTTCTAATAACCGCTAAGTCTTCTAGACAACTATATTAGCAGTTATATCCTAACGCTTGTCCTGTACGCACCGATGTACGGTCGGTACGTAAATCCGAATCTATATGAGACACGTGACATCGTAGCACACATGTGTCGAGTCAATGAATGCGGCACAAATAAAGGTGGTCCCTTAACTCGAGGCCAAGTGCATAAAGAAAACTAAAGTATAATAATTTGCAACTACATATGGTTTTGAAAGAACAAGAAATAAAATATGCATGATATTGAGCAAGAAATTAAACAGTAAAGGTAAGGTGTCTTGCCTGATGTAAGAGTGAGGTAAGATGATGTCCTGGCGACGAATCAACAACAGCGCACAAAGAGGAAGGTGCAGGAACAACTTCAGATGCTGAAAATAGTATATTATCTAATTATAATTAATACTGCACCTATTACATTTATTTAGTAAATTCTGATGTTAGGATATGGTATAAGTTTTCGTATTAGCTTTCCGAAAAACTAAATGGATCGCATTTTTGTTTCCGAAATCTCCCGAAATCGTAAAAATACTGAAACACGTTTATTTTTGGGATACTAGATACTCAAATAATTTTGTAGAAATCTATAGAATGAATTTTGTCTATTAAAATATGTTTTTGGAAACCTTACCTCGATACGCTTCTTTTAAAAAAAACTAGAGGCAAAATAGAGTTCGGAGCTAGAAGATATCGTCGTTCCAAGTTGTTCTTGCTGCTAAAAAGCGGGGCTGAATTCTATTGACGAATTTTAGAGTTTCTATTGGACTAAAAACAATTTTGAATTATGGCTGATAGAAGGGGGATGTATTGGGTTTATATAGCTATTTATTTCAGATTTATCTCCTAAATTAGATAGGATTTGATTTAAATAAAAAAATGATCTAATTAATGCTAGATATGATTCCAATAGGATAAGAATTTCTAATGGATAAATCTTCCCATAAATTTAAATCAAATAAATTATTTAAAAAAATAAATCAATTTGATTGCAATCCTTTAAATGATCACCATAATAACTTTAAGTATTATTCTATATTATCAAATAATTCAAATCATATGAATCCAAATCCAAATCAAACTCAACATAATAACTTTAAAATAATATCTAATATTTATCAAAATAATTTAAATCAAATAATAAATAAATTATTTAATCAAATAACATTTCAAATCTAGATTGGACAAATCGTAATGCTCCAATTAGTCATCGTAAGTATTTTAAACAATATTTAAATCATCAACATAATTTAAAGTATAGTTGATAACCATCAAGATAATTTAAATAAATTCAAATACAATCAAATAACTGATTAACATATCAAAATAATACTCGATGTCATTAAATATTATAAAACTTACTTTTATAAATCCAAATCGTTATTTAAAAATAAATAGACAAAAAAAAACCTTTTATTGCTCATTTTTTTTAAAAGCCAATTTTTAGAAGACCAAAAATAATAAAAATATATTTATATTTCAAATAAAAATTCGAGAACATTTTTTTTTAGAAACATTATTTCAAACCATTAATTTAAAACTAGTTTTTGGTAACAAAAGTAATCATGAAATATCTTTTACAAAATTTCTACGAAAATTACTTTTAAACACGAAATTAAAATATATAGATATAATTTAAAAATAATAATTTCGGAAAGATGATTTACAAATCTACCCACCTTTAAAAAATTTTGTACTCGAAATTTAAGGACTACTAGGATAGACGGACTTGGTTAATCGGTAAAAGGATAGTAAAAATTTGTGATAAGAGAAAATAGATGGAAGGGAAAGAAAATTTCTTTTATGAGAACATTAATCAATTTGGATGAAAAATAGAAGAAGTGAATGGATATGGATGGGCACGGACACGATGCACAAACATATTTGTAGGTGGAGAAAATTAATGGAATAGAAAATAATGAGCCTCTCCTTATATAGGAGGTGGAAGCTACTATTTAGATAAGGATTATGATAGTTGCAAATCCCTTTAGATAATTCCTCTATTTATTTTAAAATCAAATTCAATAAATTTCAATCCAAATCTAAATCAATTTAAATCTAATTAAATTCCATCCTTTAGTTTGAAATCAAGCAAATTTCAAATATATATTAATTTAACTATTTAAATAAATCCATAAAATCAAATAAAGATTTAAATCGCCACAATAATTTTAAAATATATTTTCCAAAAATACTAATAATAATAATTTTAAAAATTACATTATTATTTAAAAATAAACTAATAAATAATTACGAAATATATATGTATGTCCAAATAATATTTACATAAATATACTTTTCTAATATACCATTTTGTAGGAAAATTATTTATTATTATATCTGTATAAATGAAAGGCTTTTCATAATTAAAATCATAAACTTGAAAATTTAGGCACGATAGCCAAAATAATTATTATCTATATTATTTCGAAACTATAAAAATAGAAAAAAATATTTTTCAAAAATATGTACGCTCGCACATAGTCGTACTAGTCGAGCAATTACGAAAAACAAATTTTTGCGCGTGATATACAATGCAACTACGCGATGTACAATATACAAAAATAAAAAAAATTAGTATCAAATTTATTTAAAAAATAGTAGAAATTTAGGGGTTTTACACAAATATTATAAATATTTTTTAAAAATAGTTATAACTATTTATTTGTATGATTTCCTCCAAATCAATACTTCACCATGACTAATCCAATACTTCCAATTTCCTTTATGAAATTCGGACTTCCTTATATCGACCCTAGCTAATTGGGTTATTCTTGACTCAATGGAATGGTCTGCCCCATCCTTAGAGATCATCATGTGATGTTTAGCGCCTGAACCAATTCTGTACCAACATGATCAAGTCACACGTCAACTGTAACTTAATTCGAGGCAAGTACAATATTGTTTTATGTTCTTAGTACATTATAATGCTACTTTTGTTGTATTTTCGTTTAGTATCCAATTGAGACACGATTGTGACACGATAGGATTTGTTGTATCAGGTTGTTATTATTGTTTTTGTTTAGTAGGAGGGAAAATATCGAGTAGAAGTGCGAACAAACCCCAACTAATGTTAATGTGGATAGCTAAGTTATACAATTCACGTATGGATTAGTCACACCTTATAATATGGATAGCCATCTATATGATATGTCGTATTAGCCCGGTCGTTCACATATCGAAAGGTATTTCGCTTATACTGTCTGTTAGTCTTTACTTGTTCATGTTCATTGTCTAGTTGTCTTGTTTATACATGTTCTTATCAGTTGTCTTCTTGTACATGTTTAATATTTTTAGTTCATATGCATGTTTTCTTTATTTTTATATTACATCTCTATCTAACTTATTTTGTGCTGAGTTACATTATTGCAATAGGGTTCTATTTTGCTCATTTTCTGGTTGGATACATTGCAGGTGACTTGCTATTTTGCACTTGGGACCCTTCAGGTAGAGATAGAGACATATGAAGGCCAACCTTAGATTCTAGATAGATTAGATAGTTTTTTTGAATTTAAATATTTAGCAGACCTGTTCGAATATTATTTCGATGTACAATTAGATTTTTAATTTGAATAATTATTGTGAATGAACAAATAGATATAATTTTGTTGTACTTGGGATTGATATTGAGGTCTAGATAGCGTACTACCATCGATGTTGTGGCGTAGTCTGGACTTGGCCACGTACTCGTATTTCAAAAAAATATGAGTGGGTCATGACAGGAGGAGATTTTTATGTTGGGTGGGGTTTCCAACCTGTGTAGAGAACACACCAGAGTGAGATGAGCATCATCCATGTGTCGGAGAAGCTCTGGAAGTCATTGGCAACAAATGGGCTTGATTTGAGCCAGTATTAGGAGTTGCAACTGAGCGTATTAGTACTGGCAATATATTGGGAAGTATACCACCCAGTATATCATCCAGTTTAACCCTAAAAAGCAATTTCTTTCATAACCTTTTTGTGAGTTTCTGTATTCTAACAATATATCGTCTAGTATACTATCGTAGGGGTTAAAGCACGATTTTGGTGTTTTATTAATATCACTGGATCATGATTGATGGTCAATATTGTCTCAAAATTAGGGTGACTTAAATAGAGATTTCCTAACCCTAATCCTAATCCTAACCCATGCAGCAATTAGTAAGGAGAGATGTATTATAAAAGTTAACAACTCTCAAGCAAAGAGAAGTAAAGATTTATAGTTTTAGGCTATTTTAAAGAAAGATCAATTCGGGATGTTCTACATTGATTCATTCTTGTCACCTCATCTTTGGTAACCCAAATTCTCATGGTAATAAGTTCTAATTCATTTTTGAAGAGTTGTGGTAATCCATGTTGAATCGATAGAGAAGTTTATAGAGGAGTCGGTATACTTCTTTATTCCTTTGTGGAGGCATTTCCAGGTTGGACTCCGATGTCCCATAGTTTTTTCCACTAGGGGTTTCCACATGAAATTCACTTGCGTGTTTTTCTTGTTGTGTGAATTTTTGTATCGTGTGAAGGTGCACAATTCCCTTCGGTCCTCGACATGTTTCTTTCAATTTGGGAACGATGGTTTTATGGCAAGTTTTGTGTCTGTTCCTAATATGAGGAGGTTTGTGCTTCATACTTCAAGGCAATTAAAGAAATAAGATACTTTCGGGGAGAACCATCTTCTTCGTTCAGGGAGATCATCATTGTTGTTGCATATGGTGGACACTCGATGTTAGGTACGATTCTACAAGGTTGTGCGATCTTGTTATTATCTTCTTATTTTTCATACTTGGGATTTGTGAGGTATTAGTTACTGGGACAAAGAAAGTGATTGGTTATTGTATCAGTCTTGTATTATTAAGTTGTTAATAAAGATTGGAAATTATCCTCTTGACCAAGTTAGTGTTGGAAATATTCTAAGTGAATGAATAATTCCCAAAGGTTGTGTCTTTTTGAAAGGGTGTGTCCCTTGCAAACAGTGTGTCCCTTAACCTTTTGCGTCTCTTCATCATTAATAAAAAGCACATTCATGTCAATGTTTGAGTAACTCATTCACACATTCAATTACTCAGTTCGAGAGAGAGACTACCTTGATTGCTCTATCCAGATCCTGCGATTGAAGTACTTCTACAGGAGGAGGAGTTTCGTTGTATTCTTAGAGATTAAATCGTCATTCAACCGTAAGCACCTATGCGGGACGAATATTGTCTTAAGGACATTGAACCAAGTTCAAGCCTCGGCCTCGGTCAGAATTTTATTTTTCAGTTTATATAATACATTTTGAATAACAATTTAAGATAATTTTTGTGTGTATTTTAATCTGTTTTCTTTATACTTTGAATTTGTTTCTGATTTCTGCTAAACTAGAATAGAAATAGAACATTTCTCTATTCTAATCTTTTTTTCACTTATTGGCATGTATTATATTGTAGCAGACAAAATGTCCGCTATTGAGAACACTGTGATGATCACTTCTGCTCCTGTTCATATTGGACAAGGTAAAAATTCAAAAATGTTCAACGGAATCGATTTCAAGTGATGGTACCAGAAGATGTTGTTATATCTTACAACTCTGAATCTGGCAAAGATTCTAAATAAAATAGTCCATGTTTTGCAAGAAGCCAAAACTGACAACGTTGTCATTGCAAAAGTTGAAAAATAGAAGCATCCATGCAGACTTCTTATGCAGGAACCATATATTAAGTGGATTGGACAACCACCTGTGGAATGTTTATAGTTCATTGAAGATTGCAAACGAGGTCTGGCATGCTCAATACAAGAAGTACAAAGCATAAGATGCAAGGTCTAAGAAATTTATAGTAAGCAAATTTCTGGACTACAGCATGGTTGACTCCAGAACAGTGGCAAGACAGGTTGAAGATCTGCAACATATCTTCCATGACCTGGTTGCCGAAGGTATGGCCTTATGTGAACCGTTTCAGATAGCTTTTGTAATTAAAAAACTTCCACCTCTCTGTAAAGATTATAATATCTTAAACATAAACGTAAGGACATGCTACTGATAGATTTGATCGTCAGGCTTAAAATAGAAAAGAACAACAGAAGCACGGATAAAACCTCTTATATAGAAGTAGGGAAAATATTTTGGTTACAGAACAAAAATAAGGGAAATGTAAACAGATTGGAGGCTTCGATCAAGGGAACTAAAAAAAGTTCAAAGGAAAATACCTCATATACAAGAAGATGGAGCATAAAGCTGCAGATTGTTGTAGTCGCAACCACAACAACAACAACAACAACAACAACAAGGGACGTCATCACCAGGCTCATATGACTGTAGATGAGAGTTTGGCTAAGCGTGTTGAAGATATGGTTCTAGTTTTATTGTTTCTGAAGTGAACATGGTAGGAAGTGACCTAGGGGAATGGTGGGCTGACACTGGAGCTACCCGTTACATCTGCGTTGAAAAGGCTATGTTCAGTACCTACCAAAGCGTTGAACAAGGCAAACAACTCTTTATGAGTTCTTCATCGTCAAAGGTTGAAGGATAAGTAACGATCATTCTAAAAATAACGTCTAAAAAGGAGTTGAAGCTTAACAACATTCTACACGTACCAGATATTCGGAAGAATGTAATTTTCGGATCTATGTTAGCAAACATGGGTTTAAGTTAATATTTGAATATGAAAAATTTGTACTCACCAATAATGGTGTTTATGTGGGGTGGGTTTACCTCAAGGAGAGTCTCTCCAAAATGAATGTAATGGCTGTTATGCCTAATGAGATGATTAATTCTTCTAATATTGTTGAGTTCTCTTATATGTGGCATGGTAGATTAGGTCATGTTAATTATGATTCAATCAGGAAACTAATGAAATAGACTGAATTTCCAGATCTACAATAGATTTAAATTATAAGTGTGAAATATGTACAAAAGCAAAATTAACCCGTACTTCTTTTCAAAATCATGTTGAAAGAAATACATAACCGTTGGATTTAATCCATACAGATATATGTGACCTAAAAGGCATACTAACAAGAAATGGAAAGAAGTACTTCATCACTTTTATAGATGATATTACTCGATATTGCTGTCTGTGAGTCAATAGACATGTTTAAGCAATACAAAACTAA
>JANAVB010028818.1:25102520-25205020 GCA_029216955.1 Iris pallida | reverse complement strand
CTGGTAAGAGTACTACACGAACGTCACCGAAGTTGGAGCTTCCCTCCATCAATCTGAAGCTTGATGGACCGACTACCTACCTAAGTTGGCCACGACAAAAAAGGAGAACCCGAGAAGAGAAGACAGAGCCGAATGAGGGCTCGACAGGACGAAAAGCATCGTCAAGACCTAAGGGAGAGCCCCGGCAGTGCTTCAACTGCGGAGAGGTGGATCATCTAAGGTATGCTTTCACCAAACCACCCAAGGGAGATTCAGGCGAAAGACATGGACAGTTTGGAGGATGTGACCGTGGTTGTAGGGGTCGACGGGGCAGTCGACGGGGCGGTCGAAGAGGTTGTCGTACGAACCGGCTGGTAGCAGAAGGTGAGAAGATAGCTGACGGTCCCTATACTGAGGAGGATCAGGCACTGAAGGACATGGTGGAAGTACTCATGAGGTGGCAGAGAGCGTCGAGCGATGGAGACAGGAAGAGTAGGACCGGGGAGACGTCCACCTCATTCTTCGCCAGAGGCAACGCTGCCATGTATGCTCATCCGTCGGCGGAAGGCACTGACGACTCGCTCGCCCTTGCATCTATATCTTCCCTCAGATCGTCGGATTGGATTATCGATTCGGGTGCATTTTGGCACGTGACAGGGAATGCTAGTGAGTTTTTTTTCCTACACTCACCTAGAATCAACGGACATCATTCAAACAGCTGATGGTACTTTTCAGCCAATGGTCGGTAAGGGTATTATCGATTATACAGGTTCAGTAAAATTATCAAATATTTTGCATGCTCCTTCTTTTCCAGTCAGTCTTTTATCCTTTAGTTCTATAATCCTCCAATTAAAATACATTGTCTACTTTGATATTCCTAGGGTGATCTTTTAGGAGAAAAAGACGGGACGAAGACTTAGGACTGGCACTTGGCATAATGGACTGTGGTACCTGGATCAAGAAGGGCTGGATTCAGCATTAGTATCTATGGCAGAAAAGGCAGGGATGAAAGGACTGAAGAAGATGAGTGCAGAAGATACATTGTGACTCCACCACAGGAGGTTGGGACACTCTTCATTTGGTAATTTAAGCAAATTATATCCTGCAATTTATGAAGAAGTTAATAAAGAGAAACTAGTTTGTGATGCTTATGAGTTAGGCAAACTTACTAGGAGTTCATATGTGAGTAGCGGTCATAGGAGCTCGTTCATTTTTGATGTGGTACACTCTGATGTCTAAGGGCCTTGTACTACACCTATGAATGGTTACAAATATTTTGTTACCTTCATAGATTATTTTTCTCATACTACTTGGCTGTATTTAATGAAAAATAAGAGTGAGGCCTCCTCCTATTTTCGGGACTTTCACAAACATGTCCAGACTCAGTACAAGACAGTGGTGAAGGTACTGAGGTCTGACAATGGAACGGAGTACACCAACAAGATACTTGTAGAATACTTGTCCGCCCAAGGGATACGGCATCAGACCACCTGTGCATATACACCAGCAAAGAACGGAGTAGCGGAAAGGAAGAACAGACACCTCCTGGAAGTGGTAAGAAGTATGATGATAGACATGAATGTCCCACAGAGTCTATAGGGATATACAGTGTTGACAGCAGCCCAATTGATCAACAGGATGCCTTCGAAGGTGTTGGGAAGGAGGTCTCCATGGAAGATGTTGCAGGGAAATAATAGTAGGATGCTTCCACTAAAGGTGTTTGGCTGTGTATGCTTCGTAAAGGACAATAGACCGTCGGTAGGGAAGCTTGATCCTCGAGCAATCAAGTGTATCTTTGTGGGCTACTCGAAAACTCAGAAGGGTTACGTATGCTGGAGTCCAGTAGAAAAAAGAAAATTTGTAAGTATGGATATTCACTTCAGAGAACATGAGCCATACTATAGTCAGAAGGGAAACCCAAATATCTCGCCTGATACTGCAAGTATGAGGCGAGAGGGGGAGTTGTTGGAAAGCATTTTGACTGATCTCGGAGTATGGCTTAGAGGAACAAATAGGTTACAGGAAGGTGAAAAGGGACAGAGAGAGGAAATAAGAGGTGTTAGGCCCACAGCTCAAGGGGAGATACTTACCTACAGCAGGCGAGAGAAGCAACTTACAGGACCAGTTCCTACAGTGCCAGTGCTAAGTCCCTTGCCTGCGCCCGTCTTGACTCCTGAGACACCTACACCACCACATTCCCCTTCAGGTGATATCCTTCCTTTTCCTCCTCTCCAACCATCATCAGTATGGAGGCCCACTCGCAGCAATACGGGAAAACCTTCTGATATATATGGTTGGGACTTTGCTAAATTTGTCTCATATGATCATATCTCTTCTTCTTATGGAGCTTTTATTGCATCATTGGATAGTGTTACTGTACCTAAAAATTGGCAGGTAGCCAAGAACGATCCAAAGTGGAACGCAGTGATACATGAGGAGTTGGAAGCTCTGGAGAAGAACCGAACTTGGGAGCTGATGAGACTGCCAGAAGGGAAAAGAGCAGTCGGATGTAAGTGGGCTTTCACTGTGAAGCAGAACCCAGATAGACAGGTTGAGCGCTACAAAGCTCGACTGGTGGCAAAAGGATACAGTCAAACGTACGGTATCGACTATGACAAGACATTTGCACCAGTGGCAAAGATGAGTACTGTCAGGACCTTGATCTCTCTAGCAGCCAATGGAGGATGGAAGCTACACCAACTGGATGTGAAGAATGTATTTCTTTATGGAGATCTAATGGAGGAGGTGTACATGGAGATACCACCAGGATTCGATACCAATCAGACAGAAGGCAAGATCTGCAGGCTGAAGAAGTCCCTCTATGGACTGAAGTAGTCTCCTCGAGTGTGGTTTGACAGGTTCAGGAGAGAAATAATAGGGATGGGATATCAGCAGATCAATGCTGATCATACTGTGTTCTTCTGACGAAGTGGAGGCCACATCACCATGCTTGCGGTGTATGTGGATGATATGATTATCACAGACGATGATGAGCAGGAGATCGCCCAACTCAAGAAAAAGCTTGGCAAGGAGTTCGAGGTGAAGGATCTTGGCCCTCTTCGATACTTCCTTGGGATTGAGATTGCTCGAGATACGGAGGGAATTGTTCTTTCTCAGAGGAAGTATGTACTAGACCTGCTCACGAAAACAGGGATGATAGGATGCAAACCAACTACGACACCGATAGACTAGAAGTTCAAACTGGATGCTGAAGCCGGAGAACCAGTTGACCGGGATAGATATCAGAGATTGGTGGACAAACTGATCTATTTGAGCCATACACGTCCAGATATATGCTTTGCAGTTAGTGTGGTAAGCCGCCACATGCATGACCCTCGAAAGGGTCATATGGATGCGCTATACCAGATTCTTAGATACTTGAAGGGTGCCCCCAGAAAGGGACTGATGTTCAGGAAGAATAATCACATGGACAACGAGGGCTACTGTGATTCTGACTGGGCTAGTTGTGCTGATGACAGGAGATCAACCTCGGGATACTGCTTCTTTTTAGGAGGCAACTTGGTCTCTTGGAGGAGTAAGAAGCAGTCAGTAGTAGCTAGATCGACAGTTGAAGCAGAGTACAAAGCTATGGCCTTGGGAGTTGCAGAGCTACTTTGGTTGAAGAATATGCTGGTGGAGCTGAAGCTGGATCAAGGAGCCAAGATGAAGCTGTGGTGCGATAACTAGTCAGCTATTAGTATTGCCAACAATCCAGTACAGCATGACATAACCAAGCACATCGAGATCGATAGGTTCTTCATCAAAGAGAAGTTGGTTAGTGGACTACTGGAGCTAGGCCACGTTCCAACAAAGCATCAGGTAGCAGATGACCGACCAAAGGACTTAGCTCTGTGAGCATGATCAGAGGATGTGACAAGATGGGCTTAGTGAATATCTTTCGCCCATCTTGAGAGGGAGTGTTGGTATATTTAGTATGGGAATATCCTGATGACATATTTGGTGTTGGTATATTTAGTATGGGAATATGTTATATTTAGTATAGGAATATCCTGAGGACATATTTGGGATGCCAGAATATGCCACAGGATATTCTATTGGATATTCCATCATGTAAAGGCTATATAAAGCCTATGAGACTCAATCAATAAAATCACTCAATTACAACAATATATATATATATGTGTGTGTGTGTGTGTGTGTGTGTGTGTGTGTGTGTAGAACTTTGGATATAATGTTTAGATAGTACCATGTATTTAGTTTAAATATAATTTGAATATTGAATATATTTTAATTTAGATTTGTTATAGATACTTTTTATAGGATTTTAGGTATATATTTTAGTAGTTATAAGGATTTTAGATTTTTTTTTTTACCTTAAGGATATACATACGACATAGACGACGGCAAGTTTTTGTTGGCCCATTGGTCATGGTCAAACCTGATTTTAATAATTGATCAAACTCTGTCTCGATATAAATGCAAGTCAACTCAGATGTTTACCTACGACGTTTTGGACACTGCTCAACAATGGATATCAATAATGTTCAAGACTGAAGCCGTTTGCCATTCAGAATGTACTTCCTGTTACGCAATATAATTTTTTAATTTATTGAGTCTAGGAATACATTGTACACCGAGTCGTACTGGCAAATAGGCTATTCTAAAATGTTTTTCAAAACCATCCTATTCTTTTACAAATGACCTACGTTTTTGAAAAACATTCTTTTTACAAAAAGCTTCTGAAGGATTTTTCAAAACTCCAAAATTTATTTTCTCCAAAAATGAACTGGCAGAACCCCAGGAGAACTCGGGCCGAGTTCGGCCAGAGTTCGGTCATTTGGAACGTTAGTGAACGTTGGATTTTTGAACTTGGTTATCCTTCAGTTACGGTTTGTTACAAAGAGTTCTGTCCGAATTCTGTCCGAATTCTGTCAAAGTTCTGTCTTTGGAAAAACTATAAATAGAGAAGTATTTCGATCATTTCAGATCACCAATTCACTTTCAATCTCTTCTCTTCCTAAGATTTCATTCTTCCAAAGAGTTCTAAAAGCTTTCATTTTCAAATCCCAAGCCAATTACAATCCTCTAGTCGATTTGCCAGTGCTGTACGGTCTAGAAGTTTCAGAGCGATTGTAATCAGAGGCTTGATAGAAGATTCAACTCTTCACAATTGAAGTTGGTCGAGTTCTTCATATCAAAGCTCGCGTCTATAGAAGTTGCAAGGACTTCGTATGAAAACTTGCAAGATTTTCCAATAGTGGATTCAACTTAAAGATAGAGTTCTTCCGACTGGACTAGTCCTCACAAGAGGGAAACCAGTATAAATCTTGGTGTTTACATTTGCCTTCTGATCTCTTTTAATTTCTGTCATTTACTTTTGTGATTATTATTTTATCTGTGATCTAACTGCTAACAAGTTTTTAATTAGCAATATTCCGCTGCCTACTCTATTCACCCCCTCTAGAGTATTCTGCTTTACGATTTCGTTCCTACAATTGGTATCAGAACGGGTTCTCTATAAGCAGGTTCTCCATCTAGAGGTATACCAAAGCGGGTTATACAGGTAAAGCAAGGTAAAATTGCAGTTATATTTAATTTTTATATAGATCATAGTATTACACATGGCAACTGTGAAATTCACAAGTGAAGGCCAAGCCACAAGCAGACCTCCACTGTTTGACGGCACAAACTACACCTATTGGAAAACACGTATGAGTTTCTTTCTGAAATCTCTTGATTTTGACTTATGGTCTGTGGTTATTGATGGCTATAAAAAGCCACCTCGTATTTATGTTAATGGTGTTTTAGCTGAAAAACCCCATGACAAATATGTCACGCCCCAGAACAAGAATACTGGAGAGTGGGGGCAGACATAGCCAGATACGTATATTGAAATGGATTCCATCTCGCTATACGGTCATGGCTGTCTAGATACAGGAGGGTTTACTACAAGCCAACAGTCTCCTATGGTCATGAACAAGCCTAGTGTCTCAATCACAAGCAAGTAAGTAAATGTTACAAGATGTATGATCATTAAATATACAATAGTAAGGCGTCCCAAATATTACATATTCAGCTGATCATGAAGCTAGTCGTTACAAAATGTTAGGACTAGCAAGAGTTTAGTCATACATGATCAACCCTAGGATCTGTCAATCATGTTACAGCCCGTAGGCAGACAGTAAGTAAAGTGCAATCGAGCTAAACAGGTGCTCGTCGGCTAAACGCCTCAAAAGAATATTTTTACAATAAAGTAGGAGATCAAAAATAAACCCACTCGTCGCCAGGGTTCCGTCTAGTGGCCACCATCTGGCTGGAAGGTCGGTAGATCCTCTGGAGCTGCTCCAAAATCTGGCCATACAAAACCAGCTGGGTCAGATCCCAGAAAGAGCAAGTGCCACAAAGGAAGCTTCACTTAGGAACTAAAACCAACAATCAGCACAAGATATAAATAAAGTAAGAACTGGAAATAAAGAAAATACATCAGGATGATATACGACGAGATAACCATGGAACTATTCAGATAACCAGGTTACAACCCGTAAACCAAACAAGGACCGGGGTTGTAACCCTTCGTCTGAACAGAACTTGGAATTCTCACCATTTATCGGTAAAATAATACAAGCACTCTGGTCAGGCAGTAATCTGGGACAAGATCAGGGCAAGACTAGACAGGTTAGACTCCATCCAATTATTTCACGGCCAAGCAAGAACTACGGCTTGATACTTTAACTAACTAGGGTTGTCACAAGCCTAATTACTAACAAGTGAGAATCTTCCACAGCCACAAGCCCTGCAGTCCATCCAGGTTACCCGGGTTAAAAGAATTAGAGTTGAATTCAGGTGGGTACATCGTCCAGGAAACGAATGTACCCTTAGGTAGCTTGAAGGATGCAACACATGACAGTGTGCTGGAAATGTGCCCTACTCGACGGCAGGCTACAGATCCCAAGGCGTGCCCAGGTAATGGGATTGCCTGTAGCTGTGAGATCTCTTTATGACTAGTGTATTAATCTAGTTATTAGCCTTAGTCCATTTCAATGGGTACTCCTGACCGTGGTACTCAGGAGTCCCTGTCCTAGACATGATGGAAGACAGGACTGGTTTATTTGTACAAGCACAATCGCCCACGGTGTCTAGGTAATTATACAGGTCATGTTATGTCAGGTAGCCGTCGCAACAGCTATTCGAGATAATCATGTCAGGTTTACCATGTCAAGTGTACTAGTCAGGAGTGCGCCACGACGGGCCACTATCAGGTCATGTCATGTTATTATGTCAGGAGTGCACCACTACGGGTCACTATCACGTCATGCTCAATTATCAATTCCAAACATATCAAATGAATTCATGATTTCAAGTTTCAGGACAAAAGGCATAAGGATATAAAATGGACGTTAAATATCTAATAAATTATCAATATTCAGGGCTAGAGAAGAGCCATGCGGCTAAGTTATATGCGGTCAGGAAAAGGGTAAGACACATGCGGCCCAATCAGGAGAGCGCATGCGGCCAGGGTCACTGGATCCCATGCGGCCAAGACAAGGGGCACATGCGGCTGGAAGTGCAAGGGCGCATGCGGCCAGGAAGCCAATCCCCATGCGGCCAGTGGAAAGGGAGGGGCATGCGGCCATGGGGACGAGGACGCATGCGGCTCCAAGATGTTGGGCCTCATGCGGCCAGCGAAAGAGTAGGCTTCATGCGGCTGGGAGGGAGCAAGTTCATGCGGCTAGGGAATGACGGGCGCATATGCGGCTGGGATTTAATCAGGGTCATGCGGCCCGGACTAAGAAGTCCATGTGGCTGGGTCTGGGGGTTCTCATGCGGCTCGAAGATCAGAGCCTATGCGGCTCGGGGATCCAGACAGTCATGCGGCTGAGAGGACTCGAGTCCTCATGCGGCTGGCGAGTAACTGGTCTATGCGGCTCACGGGGAAAAGTTCATGCGGCTGAGAGAGCACTTGCCGCACGAAGTATTCATGCGGTCAAGTCAAGCCCATGCGGCCAGGATTGTCGTATGAAGGCTCATGCGGCTCGGAATCACTTGCCGCATAAAAATGCGATCAAGTCTAGCACTGTTCTTCTTCTCCAAGCTTCCGAGAAGAAGAACACCAAGAATCCATGCTTCCAAGCTCCATGAAACCTTCATCTGAAGTCCAAATTCGAACTTCCATAGGTCAAAATGGGGTAGAACGAGATTCTCTACAACATGGAACCATCAAAACTAGGAAACAACAAGATTAGATAGATCAAAACCCAAGAAATCCGAAAATAACGAAAATATAGATCTACAAGGATCTAGCCATGGAAATTAGAAATGTCAAGTACTAAAGTGTTTTAGAATGTAGTAAGGAAGAGAATGAAGTAATAAAATTTGAGTTCCTCCATGAAGCAAGTTGTACTTGCCTAGACCTCTCTCTCCTCTCTTTGGTAGGTAAGGAAGTAATGGTGGAGAAGATGATAAATGAAGAGAGAGAAAGGAGAAGGGTTAATAAATGGTAGTAGTGGTGGTAGGTAGGGGGTTCACCCCTTGGTTCATAATGAACCAAGAGCAATCCCAAACCGAACCAAGCCAACCCAAACCAAGAATAAACCAAGCCCAGGTAGGAAATTAAGCAAGGAAATCATGCAATACAAGAATAAATATGTACACGTATTCCAGAAATACGTAATACGAACCACAGGCATTACAAAATATACAGAAGAAGAAAAGAAAAAGGCCAGTCTTGACGCACGTGCTATTAACGCTTTATTTTGTGCTTTAGACGGAACTGAATTCAATATCTACTTGCACAACATCAAACAAAGTATGGAAACTTCTCGAAGTAACCCACGAAGGAACAACATAAGTCAAGGAGTCAAAGATCAGCAGACTTACTCAGGAGTATGAGGCGTTCAAAATGAAGTCAAGTGAATCAGTCACTCAGATGTTTACAAGATTCTTGGATATTATAAATCCTCTGTCCTCACTAGGCAAGGATTATAGTAACCATGAGAAGATTCGCAAACTTCTACAAGCTCTTACAAAGAACTGAATTCCAAAGGCTACAGCAATCATTGAAGGGAACGATCTCTCAACAATGTCTCTAGAAACACTCATGGGTAAGCTACTCACTCACGAGTTAGAACTTTAAGACTTTGAAGATGATACACCAAAGGAAAAGTCAAAGAAGACGATCGCTCTCAAGGCTCAACATAGAAGAACCATCGAAGATGATTCCGACGACAGCGACTCCGACTCTTAAGATCAAGCTCTTCTGGTAAGAAAGTTCAAGAGGTTCATGAAATTTAACAGAAGAACAAAGGACAGCAAAGACAACAACAACAACAATGAGGAAGATCCTATTTGCTACGGATGCAAGAAGAAAGGACACATGAAGAAAGATTGTCCCTCAGTATCATCATCAAAGAAAAACAGCAAATATGACAAAGGCTACCTGAAGAAATCGACATCAAGAAAGTACGCCAACACAAGCATATGGCATAAAAGTGAAGCCATCGACTCAGAAGATGAACAATCAGACGACGCTGCAAATGTGTGCTTGATGGCTTGCGATCAGGTAATCATTAATCCTCTATTTGACCCTTATGATGATTTCACCTTTGAACAACTATGAGAGGCTTTCAGTGAACTGTTAGATGATTACAGGAAACTGCGTAGCAAATATAAAACCTCTAAGAAGGTACTCAAAGAGTACAAAGGTGAAATAGGAAGACTTACCGACCTACTAGATCAGGTTAGAGATAGTGACTCTTCAAATGATTCTGGTGAGCTTTCTTCTATTAAATTGTTATTACACGAGACTGTTAAGCTATCTGAAGAAAAAGACCAAACTATTATCTAGTTAAAGGAAGACCTATCTAAGGAGAGAAAGAGTCTCCAGTGTGCACAGGTCAGATTAGAATCACTCACATCTGACTATACTAGATTATATGACACTTCCAAAAAGTTGGAAATTAGTTTAGAAAAACGGCCTGAAGTTGCTGCTTCCTATTCTAACATGTGTCAATTACCGAATCATCGAAAGACGCCCAACACTGTCAGACCAAACCATACCAAGACTATGCCCAAGAAGACTAATAGGCATGCATTCTTCTATACTAGAAAACCAAAACCTACCAATCATGTACCTCACACTACTTTCAACACTCAATATGCTAAATATCATTATTGTGGTCTCATTGGTCATATATCTTCTGCATGTAGAATCAGAAAGTTAGTAGATTTAAATATTTATGCATGGATACCAAAAATTAACCAGTCAGAACCCTACAAAAAATGGGTACCAAAAGTTTTATCTGCAAATTATTTTGTAGGTGGGACACCCTTCACATGCTAGGAGCAAATGGATCCTCGACAGCGGTTGCTCACGGCACATGACCGGTGACGCTTCATTATTTGTAACACTGTCGAAGAGGAATAAATAAGGATACGTCTCCTTCGGTAATAATTTGAGAGGGTACATAATCGGTATCAGTGACATTGGTAAGGCTCCCTATCCGTGATTAAAGATGTTTGTCTTGTTACTGAGTTAAAACATAATCTGCTCAGCATAAGCCATTTAGATGATCATGGTTATGGCATTAACTTCGTAAAAGATAAATGTACTATTATTGATAGTTCAACTGGCAGTACTATATTTGAAGGTATTAGGGAAGACAATATATATGTATTCTATTTGTTGGAAGATGCTAACAATACAGGTAGATGTTTGATGGCCAAAAGTATTGAGAGTCAACTATGGCATATGAAACTAGGTCATGCAAACATGGACACAATTTCAAGATTATCTACGAAGAAGTTGGTACGCGGCTTATCAGATATTTCTTTCAAGAAGGATACGGTATGTAGTGAATGTGAAAAGAACAAAGCTACCAAATCCGTATTCAAATCCAAGAACGTTGTAAGAACCACTAGACCATTACAATTGTTGCATATGGACTTATTTGGACCCAACAGAATTGCTAGTCTAGGTGGTAAGTTGTATGTATTTGTCATTATAGATGATTTCTCTATATATACATGGGTTTATTTTCTTGCACGCAAGAATGATGCATTATCAGAATTTGTCACCTTTTGCAAGAAAGTACAGAATAAAAAAGGATTCATGATTACTCGCATTCGTAGTGATCATGGCGGTGAATTTGAGAATGCAGAATTCAAGCAATTTTGTGACACACACGGTTATCTGCATGAATTCTCTTGCCCTAGGACTCCATAACAAAATAGAGTTGTGGAACGTAAGAACAGAACTCTATCTGAAATGGCTAGAGTTATGTTAAACCAGTTTAGTCTACCTAGATATTTATGGGCTGAAGCTGTAAATACAGCATGTTATATTCTTAATAGGGTTCTAATTCGACCTATATCGATGAAGACTCCCTATGAATTATGGTTTGATAGAACACCAAATGTTTCTTATTTCAAAATTTTTGGTTGTAAATGCTTTATTCTTAATACTAAAGATAATTTGAGTAAATTTGATGAAAAGGTCGATGAACGTATATTTTTAGGTTATGCAGCAAAGAGCAAAGGATATAGAGTCTTCAACAAAAGAACCATGATCATTGAAGAATCTATCAACGTCAAGTTTGATGAGCTAAATCAACACTTAGACGATGATGACAATGAAGACATAATCGCACCAAGTACAGCTACTGCAAAACCTTCACACAAAGATACAGAACCATCATATCAGGCATCAGATGAACCTCCAAGCAAAGAAGCCGAAACTAGCAATCTTGATACTGCACCAAAAGAGATGAGATTCTTGGCTAGTCATCCAAAGGACTTGATAATTGGTGAGATTACCAAGGGTGTAAGTACTCGTTCCTCTAATAAAGATATAGCTTCTTGTATTGCTTTTGTCTCGCAGTTTGAACCCAAAAATATTGATGAAGCATGTAGTGATAATTTTTGGTTAGATGTTATGCAAGAGGAATTAAACCAATTCGAACGGAATCAAGTTTGGGAACTTGTTCCCAAGCCTATTGATCATCCGGTCATTGGCACCTGATGGGTATTCCGAAATAAACTGAACGAGAATGGTTTAGTGACTCGTAATAAGGCTCGACCCGTAGCTCAAGGATACAATCAGGAAGAAGGTATCGACTACGATGAGACTTATGTCCCAGTTGCGAGATTAGAATCTATTTGCATGTTATGTACATTTGCATATTTTCATAATTTTAAATTATTTCAAATGGATGTCAAAAGCGCATTTTTAAATAGTTTTATAAAAGAAGAGGTTTATGTAGGTCAACCACCCGGTTTTACTGATTTCAAATTTCTTGAACATGTTTTCAAGTTGAAGAAAGCTTTATACGGTTTGAAACAAGTCCCTCATGCTTGGTACGACCGTCTAAGCACTTTTCTACTTGATAACGGTTTTTTAAAGGAAAATGTTGATACTACTTTGTTTATAAAGTCTTTGAATAATAATATTCTTTTGATTCAAATTTATGTAGATGATATTATCTTTGGATCTACTGATGAATCTCTTTGTCAAGAATTTTCTAAGTGTATGCAGAATGAGTTTGAGATGAGCATGATGGAAGAGCTAAAATTCTTTCTCGGACTGCAAATCAAACAAACCAACAATGGGACGTTCATAAAATCAAGCAAAATACACAAAGGATCTATTGAAGAAGTTCGACATGGAAGCAGCAAAACCCCTTAGCACTCCAATGGCGACTTCAACCAAGCTTGATATTGATGAACAAGGCAAACCTGTCGACATACGTAAGTATCGAGGTATGATCGGTAGCTTACTGTATTTAACTGCTAGTCGACCAGACATTATGTTTAATGTTTGCTTATGTGCACGTTTTCAAGCTAATCCTAAGGAATCATATTTGTGCGCAGTTAAGCGTATCTTCCGATATCTTAAAGGCACTTCTTCTGTCGGCTTATGGTATCCCAAAACCACATCGTTTGACCTAACCGGTTATTCCGATGTTGATTTTGCTAGATGCAAAGTAAATAGAAAAAGCACTAGCGGTACATGTCATTTTCTAGGAAAAACTCTACTCTCTTGGTTTAGTAAAAAGCAAAATTTTGTTGCATTATCAACAACCGAGGCTGAGTATATCGCCGCAGGACGTTGTTGTGCACAAATTTTGTGGATGAAACAAACCTTAGAAGACTATGGATTGTATTTTTCACACATACCCATTTTCTGTGATAACACTAGTTCTATTAATTTGACTAAGAATCCTGTATGTCATTCTCGTACTAAACATATCGAGATTCGACATCATTTTCTTAGAGATCATCAACAAAATGGAGATATAGACCTTGTATACATAGACACACAGAATCAATTAGTTGACATACTCACAAAATCTTTAGCGGAAGATCGTTTCAATTATTTACGTCAAGAATTAGGCATTTTAGATGTCAATAATATTAATTAATTTTATTTTATTAATTATTTATTCGATACTCATAAACTGTTTTTGAGACAAGCCTAAAAAGAGTCTGTCTGTCACCACGACTACGGTCGAAGCGAAGCGGTATTTAAGAGTTCTCCGGTGAACCTCCGTTAGCTGGAACAGTACTCCTACAGCTAATCTAAGACAGATGCTGAGTAAAGAATATTAATTTGTAAAATAATATTAATTATATTATTTTGAGATTTAAAATTACTAAACTTTGAATTAAGCATTTGAAACGAATTAATGAAAAAGAATGTGGCCTCATTTGAATTATTTTTAATATATATATATATAGCCAGACAACCCTTGGCGAATTCGGCCCGAGTTCGGTCCGAATTCGGCCAGAGTTCGGCTGGGTATATATGTACCAGCACCAACCCGAGGCTTCCTTCTTCTTCATTCTTCCCCACATCCTCATAACAGCAGCAGTGCGCCTCCGAAACCCTAGCTTCTTCTCCATCCTTGTTCTTCCAATCCGAGTGGAGTTTCTCGTCCAAACTTTGGATTCGTGCGGAGAACGTCATCCTCTACAACATATCCAATTCTTGGAAGGTATAATCCCTTCTTTCCTCCACTTTTCAATACTTAGAATTTCTAGAAAATTTGGGAAAGAATGCCTAAGTTCAATCCCTTCAAGAGGAAGAAGACCAATGCCAGTGAAGAGGCATCGTCTTCAGATCTGCATACGGATTGTCTCTTTTCTCCGGTCCAATCGGACGATGGTGCGTCGTATGAGTTTTACTTTAAAACTTCCGATCAAGCTTTATTGTGGTATGCCGACTTCATCATGCGTACTATTTGCACCGGATCGCCGATTAAATGGACTGTCTTTCCGGATCACCGTCCTTACTTTGAGGCATTAGGGTTACAATATTTTGTCACCTTACAATTCCCCATTGCCACTAATGCCATTAGATTATTCTATTGTAATTTCGTGTTAGACACTTTTACCGCGAGGACACGTGTCGGAGGAATAGATATCGAATTCACTGATGAAACGTTAGCGGAAATCCTTGGTATCCCAAACGAAGGTGCCCCGCTCGATGACATCACTGATTTTGATTTCCCCGATGGCACGACACTCGTTAGTTTCAAGAATGAACTTTGTGCGCCCGCACGCGTTCTTTCTGGAAAGTTCAAGGCTAATAACTTGAACTTGTTTAACTACGAATTACATCGCATCATCTATTCCACCTTACTTTCAAAATCTACTTCTAAAGATGATGTCACTGCACTTGAGCTTTCTGCTCTTTATCAAATTCTTAAGGGGATTCCTTTTTCTGCCCCTAAGACTATCATCCAGATGATGGGTAGATGTCGCGGGAGAGACTGCAACTTATCTTATACGATGCTTATTCCTCGTATTTTTCAGAAATTTGATATTAACCTATCTACTTGTGCTGTCGACCCCGAGCCCAAGTTTCTCAAACTCTCTCGTCGCAGCATTGCATCTGTTCCTCCACCTACTGCACCTACTCCTCCTGCACCTACTCCCACAGCACATGTTCCTCCTCATTCTTACCATATGACATTTGAGGGTATCCATCAGCACTTATCAGATCTGCAGTCTTTTTATGTTGAGACCTCTAGGGAATACGAGTTTCGTGATGTGACTCGGTTCCAGGCGATTGCCAACTCCTTTGCCGATCTGAGGTTTGCACAGACGGGTCATTCTGCTAGCTCTCTACCTCGAGACCCTTCTGTTTCTGGCTACCGCATTGACGATGAGGCGGTCCACTCTCTGTTCCAGCCAGGAAACGCATATGATTGGTATCGTACTGCTCGTACCCCTCCTCGAGACTATGTCGGTGAGTTTTACTCTGCGCCACTCCTCGCACTTCTGGCGCTGGTACTTCTAGAGCTGGTCCTTCTGGACATGCTGGAGCTGCAGCTGATGACGTTGATGATGATGATGATGAGTTTTGAGATGTTAGATTATTGAGACTGTTACTTTTGTTTATGTTTACTTAGAAATGCTCCGACATTCTAAGATTTTATCAGTACTCTTATTTTTATCAGCACTTTTTCTATTATGTGACTATTCATAGACATGGTTTTGTTTATGCCTCAGTTTTGGCATCTTAGTCTATTATTCAGCACTTTATTTGTTTCAGTTTTAGCACTTTATTAAATACTGCCTGTGACAAATATATGCCTGTGTTGTGTTCTCTAGACTATCTGTTTTCTTTTACTGTTTATACCATGCCTGTCATGATTATTTAGTTTTATTGTGTTTCTTCACTGTTTGTTACTTATGCATTGATTGCGGGGGAGCTTTCTCTTTTGCAATTATTTTGCTAAGTGACAACGGGGGGAGAAATAATGATCTAACATTTTTTTCGTTTAAGTGAAATACAGGTTATGAACAATTTCTTTTGATTACTATTTTGAATTGATTCCAAGCTTAGATGTTATATCGGCAAGGTTTGTCAATTATCAAAATGGAGGAGATTGTTGGCCCATTGGTCATGGTCAAACCTGATTTTAATAATTGATCAAACTCTGTCTCAATATAAATACAAGTCAACTCAGATGTTTACCTACGACGTTTTGGACACTGCTCAACAATGGATATCAACAATGTTCAAGACTGAAGCCGTTTGCCATTCAGAATGTACTTCCTGTTACGCAATGTAATTTTTCATTTTATTGAGTCTAGGAATACATTGTACACCGAGTCGTACTGGCAAATAGGCTATCCTAAAACGTTTTTCAAAACCATCATATTCTTTTAAAATGACCTACGTTTTTGAAAAATATTCTTTTTACGAAAAGCTTCTGAAGAATTTTTCAAAACTCCAAAATTTATTTTCTCCAAAAATGAACTGGCAGAACCCCAGGAGAACTCGGGCCGAGTTCGGCCAAAGTTCGGCCAGAGTTCAGCCATTTGGAACGTTAGTTGTTACAAAGAGTTCTGTCCGAATTCTGTCCGAATTCTGTCAGAGTTCTGTCTTTGAAAAAACTATAAATAGAGAAGTATTTCGATCATTTCAGATCACCAATTCACTTTCAATCTCTTCTCTTCCTAAGCTTTCATTCTTCCAAAGAGTTCTAAAAGCTTTCATTTTCAAATCCCAAACCAGTTACAATCCTCTAGTCGATTTGCCAGTGTTGTACGGTCTAGAAGTTTCAGAGCGATTGTAATCAGAGGCTTGATAGAAGATTTAACTCTTCACAATTGAAGTTGGTCGAGTTCTTCGTATCAAAGCTCGCGTCTGTAGAAGTTGCAAGGACTTCGTATGAAAACTTGCGAGATTTTCCAATAGTGGATTCAACTGGAAGCTAGAGTTCTTCCGACTGGACTAGTCCTCACAAGAGGGAAACCAGTATAAATCTTAGTGTTTGTGTTTGCCTTCTGATCTCTTTTAATTTTTGTCATTTACTTTTGTGATTATTATTTTATCTGTGATCTAACTGCTAACAAATTTTTAATTAGCAATATTCCGCTGCCTACTCTATTCACCCCCCCTCTAGAGTATTCTGCTTTACGATTTCGTTCCTACAGTTTTGAGCCGTTTTCAAGCCACTTTATAATAGTAAAGATTATAGGTCATTGTGGAGTTTTTAAGACTCCAAGCACCAAATAATAATTCATGAAAATTCAATTTGTTTTCACAAGCAATTTCGATGTGTTCTTGTGAACAAATGACATCTATCAAATGTGGGAGAGTCGTGTCTCGACGATGGAAGTTGAGTATTCCTAATTCTCTTTTTCTTAAATAATTATTTTAAGATACGGTCGCTCTTTGTTTTGGTTTGGTTGTAAGATTTCTTTTGATATATATATATATATATATATATATATATATATATATATATATATATATATATATATATATATATTGCAGATGACCTCTAGCCTAGTGGTTAAGAGAGATGCATGACAGACTCATCTCTTTTGGGATACAGGTCCCCAATCCGAAGTGTGCTCTCTCTGATTTGGAGGAGAAATCGATGACCCATCTATTTTTTGGCTGTGGAGTTTCATGGTCCATATGGTCTGAGCAAAACCTTATGCTGGACGGAGGTATTTCTGGCAGATCGATTGGAGCTATCATCACGGGTATTCTAGCTTGCAGAGGGCGAGGCATGGTCTGGTTCAAGACTGCTAGGATTCGGCTGGCAGCCGCTGTCTGGCATGTTTGGCGGGAGAGGAATTGGCGCATATTCGAGGGACTTATCACCCCTCCGGTTGTTATCCTCCATAATTTGGAGTTTGATGTAAAAGAAATGGTCGACTGACGGGTGGACGACAATCTGTATGTATGTTGTATGAGTATTGACTGATTTTGGAACAAATTTACCCTTTTTCCAATATATATATATATATATATATATATATATATATATATATATATATATATAGGGAGCGGATCAAAAGCCCCCCTTAGAAAACCCCCTAAAAAAACCCCTCACTCTAATTCGTAATATTAATGTTAATATTAATGTTAATGTTAATATTAATGTTAATATTAATGTTAATATTAATATTAATTTTTTTATTTTTTAATATATTAATGTTAATATTAATGTTAATGTTAATATTAATTTTAATGTTAAGTTTAATGTTAATTTTAGTATTTAATGCTAATATTAATATTAATATTAACATTAAATTACGGATTAGAGTAAGGAGGGTTTTTAGGGGGTTTTCTAAGGGGGACTTTTGATCCGCTTCCATATATATATATATATATATATATATATATATATATATATATATATATATATATATATATATATATATAGGCATAAGTGGACCAATGAGAAAAAAAAAATATAGGCATAAGTGGACCAATGAGAAAAAGAGTTACTAAGAGTATTTCATATTCTTTCTACCTCTTGTGGGCGATCTAAAAATCGAGGAACGAGGCATTATTCAACCATTCTCCTCCCTGTTGTGAACGTATCATCAAGTCATATTAACTGCTACGAGACTCTCATGAAGCAAGCTTCACAAATATACATCCTACCATTGACTTGAATCAATCGGTTCAGCTCACAGAAGAATGGTCACCACCTCCAAGTAATCTATGGCAAATTAACTTCGATGGGAGCATTTCACGAAGGAAAAATGGCAGCAGCCGCAGTGCTAAGAGATAATAAGGGCCAATTCCTAGCTGCAATCTCAACCAATCTGGATGGAGGCAGTCCACTGGAAGCTGAAGGGGAAGCGCTTAAGCTGAGCCTTCAACTTTGCAAGAGGGAGAGAACATCGAATGTCATAATAGAAGGTGAATGTAAGGGCATTATTGATGCTATCAACCACAAAGAACTGGATACTCTATGGCAACAGCATTGAAGAAGGTTTGAAGTAAGAACCATGGAAGGACCTAATGGCATATCATTTTCCTTCGTCCCAGGAAACCTAATGTGGTTGCTCACTCAATTGCAACTAATTCTCTCTTCTCACATTGTCAATCTGTAACTACTCTGTATCGAGAGATACCACTTTGTAGTATGGCTCGTATCCTGAGAGAGATGGCTAACATTAGTTGAGCTTTATAATGAATATCATTTGAATTTCAAAAACATATTAGGAATCGAAGAAAACATAAAAGCCTATAATATTTCAATAACTAAGTGACATTTCTCATCCAAAGCCACCAACAGACGAGAACAAACACCGAAAGAGAGCCTAATATTTCGAATAAAACAAGGATAAGTAAGGCTTGAACACACCTTCCGATCTACGACAATATTCTGCATGGATCCATTTTAAAACGTAGTACATAGTGCTTTCCAGAATGCATATTCTCAAATAACCATAATCATCATCAATATCAAATATCAAGCATTTTTCAGGGCTCAAGACTGTATGGAGAGATTTGCACAAGTGTTTAATTGTCAGGATACATTGCTTCACAACTCTTGACTGCTTACTATAGCCAGCCTACAGGAAATGTAGATGCTAATGTTCAAGAGGAGAGAAAAATAACAAATCTGCAGGTTTCCATGGTCATTACTTGTCACACTTAAGGCCTTAACCAAACTTACGCAGGAACACATTAACGCCTCAAGGAACCAAAGATTCTGAATGTAAATCCTAACCCAATAGGTTTATCAGACTCAGGACACCTTTTCCGACTACATTCCATTTGGAACTGCAGATTAAGGATAGTGTTAACACAGATACATGAATCCATTTTACAATTGCCAAAAGTATTCCTCATCTCTTCATCTTTTCTAGGGTTTGGATTAGGTCCAAAATATTTCAAACCCCAATGTCACAAAAACAAAGACCCAACTCAGTGATTACAGTTAGAAGGCCAAAGAGACCCGTTGCTGATTTCAGTTACACATTCATATCTCCCATCTCCCCTTTTAATCTCTCCCTCACCATGCCATCAAGAGGGAGCACAAACAAACATTAGAAAATTCAAGTCAAAACTCTCTCGTAGAAAAGAATGTAGGCATCAGAATTAAGGACCTCTGACAAGGAAACCTCTCGAACATGAGCATCACTGGCATAGAACCAAGCTGGATTGCTGCTTTTCTGTGTCTTTCCTCGACCTCTTTCTCCTCTCACGTAGGCAATATAGTGTCCTCCTGACATGCTCCCTGAATGCTCCACCACCCCAATAAGCCGATATTGACATTTGTCTTTCTCCTCACATCTGCGTAAGTAGAACATTTTTTAGCATGTGAATTCAAAAATAGGATTTTGGGATATCAAAAGTAGAATAGTATAGTACTCTGCATGGATGAAAACAAATTTAGGAGCAGAACAAGTTCAGTCTACAATAAAATCATCATGTTTGAATGCTTTGTAAAGCCATGTCATGTGAGGAGTACTTATGGAAGGAAACTATACAAATTGGAACAACATGAACTATCTTAGACAAGTTATAAAGAACAGTTGTTTTTCCATCAAATCATTCAGCTGAAAAGGTTTTTCTAGTGGTTGTCAATCGAGTTTCAATCTTGCTTATGGAGTACTAATATTGGACTTTAAAATCAAACTAGTATATATATATATATATATATATATATATATATATATATATATATACACTGCATGAAAGAAGCTTAACACTTGTCTCTCTCTGAAGAACAGAGCTGCAATAAGGTCGCAAAAGATTCCTCTTAACCACTTCCCCAACTTCCACTTTCTACCACAAGATTATTATAATTCGTTTTTTAGCTGTCCAAAAGTACAGCAAATGAAGAACTTGGGAGTGGTTACAGGAAGCTTTCGGCGGAACTTCAATACTCTGGGTTTCCATGTAGAATGTTCCGGTCTGGGCTGGGTACTCTGATACCACCAAATGTGCACAAACTCCATTCATTTGGGGACATGAGAATCGGTTTCATGCAACGCAAGCTTAAAAATCTGGTAAGCCTGGTCGCATTCCACCCTTTTCAACACCAGGGTCCTACAAAAGAGTTCAAAGCATTCCAAGTTTCTCGTAGCTTGGTCACGGGCAATATAAACTTGAGGAATTTAAGCTGGTGACTAAGTAAGCTCAACGAGTAAGAGTCTCGTTCCGGGCAAGTAAAATACCACATTGTGATGATAATCGTATTTTTCGTCATCATTTTTTATCCACAGTAACAACAGCATCAATATCACTACAACATTCCTCAAAGAAATATCATTGCTACTAAAATTATGAACATATGAAAGAATCTATGGACATGTATTGGTGATACTCATCTACAAGAAAAAACAGAAGTTTCATTGACTAATCCAATGCTACTAACAAGTCTTCATAGAAAGGAATAACCTCTATTTTTTTTTACTTCTCAGGATTCATATGCAATAGTTTTCGAGTTCCCAATTCAAGGTTGACAAAAGAATTATTGTCACTGCCATTGATTATCTGTAACTAAACCATCATGTCCGTCACCAATTCAAATGCAAAATAGTATCCTAATTCTAGAGAAATTAAATTCACCTCTAAGGAAATTCAAGAATGTCCAGTACAGTGATCATTATCTCAAGTATCAGTTTCACTGCGTCATTATATCACGGACATTCAAGGCTTCAATATAGAATCTTTCTTCCCTTCTCCTTTTTTCTCTTTTTTTGGTATGAAGGCAGTGAACCACCAATTTCATTGAGACAATTACATATAATCACAGAATATTCAACATTAACCAACAAATCACTCATTATCTTAGGTATTATTGATCTTCCACATAAAAAAGAAATCACTAAGTAGTCAACATGGCTGGTTCTAAGCATAGTTTGTAGTATCGGCCAATACCGATATGATTTGGCATGTCCCAATCCGATACCGACCGATACAGATACTGACCAGTATGGGTCTCTTTTCTAGTTAATTCGGCAAAAAAAATTGAACTAAAAACCAATCAGCAAGGGTGTAAAAGGATAGTAAGTTGTAAAAACATGTAAAAGAAGAAAACTCATCCATGCAAATAAACAATCGGCAAGGGTAACTACTATTTTATTCAATTTCAAAACTACTAAGAAACAACACATGAAATACTTAAATTATGCATAAATGTATTAAAAAATTCTTCTAAACTTTTAGCAATTTATTAATAATTATTTGCTTTCCGATACTAAATAAAATCCGATACTCCAATCCGAAACCGTCGATACTGCCGATACCCACCGATCCTGATACTCATAGGAATGATCCGATACCGGTTCCAATACTGCAAACCTTGGTTCTAAGGCAAGCATGATAGTCTACACAGTTTTAAACTAGATAATGCTTGTCCTAAAAAAGGAGACAATAGAAAAAAGAAAAAAGAAAAAAGGTCTTTTCTAGATTGAAAGGAGTAGATTGGGTGCAGTAGAAGTCTTGTTTGATCCATCTCCTAAGTCATCTGATCGTGCATACATGCATAATGTGTTTTAGCATATAAACACTGGATTTGCTCATCCTAACAGATGCAGTCCTAAAGCTTTATGAATTACCACAATTAGTTGAATTTCAACAAGATACTCAATTTAAGAAAACGATGCAACACCGCAGATCAACTAAACCACATCTAACTCCTAAGCAAATGTGGAAAGCAGGCAATACGAGACATAGGGTGTGGTTGGGCGTTTTCGAAGTAAAATCACAATAATTTTGCACTTGCTTGCAACCTTTCAAATATAAAGAAAATTAATTGTAGGAATTGCTCATCCTAAGAGATGCAGTCCTAAAGCTTTATCTTTTTACTACAATTGGTTGAATTTCAACAAGATAATCAATTTAAGAACACGATGCAATATTGCATATCAACTAAACCACATCCAACTCCTAGCCAAATATGGAAAACAGATAATATGAGACATAGGGTGTGGTTTGAAGTTGTCAAAGTAATCCACAATAATTTTGCACTTCAATATAAAGAAAAATAATTTTAGGAATTGTTTGCATCATTTGGTTGTAAATTTTGGAATAAACAAAAAATGCCTTATGGATAAGAGCAAAATCATGATATCTGAAAATTAAATAACTATAATTTACAAATCCATGATTTCAGGGGTTTTGAAATTTCAGATTTACATCCAACCACCTACCTCCCAGGATTATGAAATATATTTTTCAAAAGTCAGGTAATATCACAAAAATTATTGTGATTTATCCATGCATCCATAAAAGGGAAGAGTAAAAAAATGTATATCAGTTTTGTCCACATAAATCTATATAATTAATAATACAGGGAACCTTCTTTGATTTGATTGTTTAAAGTTTTTAGTATGAAATTGTCTCTTGGGAGAGGATGTAAACTTTCATTCTTCATAGAGAGAAAACAAGTGATCAGTAAAAATTGTTCAAGGATAAGAAAAGGAGAGTTTGTGATCTGATGTGAATATTCAAATTTCTAATGCCACAAGTGGAATTCCAAAGGAATTTAGTAGTTTCCTTGAGATCACTACTAATAATATGCAGCCAAGATAGTTTTGCAGAGAATTGTCAATTAGAATTCTAATGAGAGAAGCAAACAGATTCCTGAAAATGGCATACTATGCTCTTTTAAAGAGTCAATCAATTCGTCTGAAAATGCAGATATCATAGAGAAAACTTCTTCGTTTAAGCAGCTAGAATTTCCAAAAACGCCCTCAACTCCAACCATGTAAAACATAAACATAACAAAAGAAATTCCATTGCATCAACGACAGAGGATGACTGGCATGCCTTATTATGAGGCGCCCGGAGAAGCAAGTCTATAGAATTATATGAATAGGAGAATGAAAATGTTAAAGTATAAGTGTATTAGTCTATTGGGCTTTAGTCCCACATCGGATAGAATAATAGAGAGAGGCCGACTCCTCTCCTATATATAATGTACTTTCTCATTATCAATGGATCATCCTATTATTTTTCACTTAAAAAAAGATCGGGAAAAAAAACCCGCCGAGGTTGAGATCCTCAGAGGATAAACTATGATAGTTTGCATGAAAATATTAACCTCGACAACGACTTCAAGAGAACAAACTTGATTGTTTGCGTGAATCTCTGTTCCTGGCCTAATATTAACATCAGGATCCAACAAAGAGCAACCTGGATTGTGCAAATCTGTCCTGGCTTGTGTGATCCACATTCGAATCTCTGTCAACGTTGCGCAAGCCAGTTCTGGCAAACGTGATTGTGCATTGGCAAAGTTGATGTGAATATCGGATCGAAACGATCAAACGACAGTGAAATCAAGATCCTGAAGATGACGAACATTGTGACGTATAGCAGTGCTGGTAGCACCAGTATTGGGAACACAGCGGAGGTAACACCGATAACTGGTACAACAGTATCTTCAATACTGGTCGATCGAAGGCTGGATGGTCCAGACAGCTACTCTACGTGGTGCAAGAAAGTTGAGAAGACGCTTCGGGAAATACAATTGTCCAAGCATCTGACTGATAACCCTCCGAAGGAGACTGATCCCACCTGCAAGCAGTGGGAAACTGATGATAGCAGATTGTTTACACAGCTGATGAATTCAATAGAACCATCAGTCGAGGATATGGTACAGAACACAAACTTGGTGAAGGAGTTATGGGAGGTTCTAACAACTACGTTTGACGGAAAACACGATTTGTCTTGCATTTATGACTTAGTTGTCGGTGTCTACCGAGCTGATCAAGGAGACAAGTCACATAAGGACCACTTTCGTGCCTTTAAGGCACTAACTGATGAGGTAGATCAGGTACTACCTTTGACGATGGATATCAATGAGACAAGGACTTAACGCCAGCAGCTCTATGTAATGGCATATCTTGCCTCTCTTCGTCCTGATGCAGACTCTGTACGGTTTCATTTATGGGGTCGAGATTTCATATCTGTTGGAAGCCCATTTTTATGTCCTACGGGCAGCGAAAGTCGTTGAGACTACTACGAGTGATGCTCCTGCTGATCGATCTACCATAGGTGCTGCTCGTGGTGGATTCCGTAGAGGTAGTAGTGGTAGATGTTGTGTCTAGAATACTGGACGAAATGATGGACAAAATGTTGGACGAGGTGACGGTGGTCGTGATGGAGGTCGATCGCGGACATGTTTTAACTGTAGTCAACAATGACACTTTACTTTCAGTAGTAGTGTCCCAAAACACCTGCTGCCAACGTCGCATCAGATGCTCATGATAATGACGGGTTGTCAATACAGATGACGGGAGAGACCTATGCCGAATTCACTGACTTCCAAGCTCGACATCGTAGTGAAGCTTCTACATCTGGATCCATAATCAGGTATTCAGCAGCATGTAAGATCGAAACAGTAGGTGATTGACTCGAGCATGTCTGATCATATGACAGACAATGCACGTATGTTGCATGATTATGTCTAAGTGGTATTGTGACCGATATTACTATTACGAATGGCAGTTCACTGAAAGTTCGTAGAAAAGGACCCGTCTTTCTTCCGGCCTCTCACTCACCTCAGTATTACACACCTAGAAACCTATTCATTTTACTATCAATTTAGTCGAATTACTCGTGACTTGCAATGCTTGGTAACATTTCTCCTGATGGTTGTATTTTTCAGGACCTGAAAACTGAAAAAACTATCGGTAGGGACATATGGTTGGAGGTTTTTACCTGTTTGACATAAATTCTTCTGTTACCTGTGTCGGCGTATCACTCGATCCATTTGAGTTGCATTATCAGTTAGGTCACCCATCTATCCAAACTCTCAATAAAATGTATCCATCTTTAGATTATCAAGTTTCTTTTCATTGTGAGTCATGTACTTTGGCCAAATATCACAAGTACCATATTCGGTGAGTCTAAATAACGCTGCATCAACCCCTTTTGAGTTAGTACTTTCTGATGTATGGTTAGTACATTCTGATGTATGGGGGGCTTGCCCAGTTGAATCTGTGATAGTTTCAAGTACTTTGTTTTCTTTGTTGATGACTACTCCGACATCACCTTTGTCTACCTGATGAAAAAATTATTTGATATTTGATACAATTTTTATGCGGAAATAAAAACACAATTTGGAGTTTCTAAAGTGCTTTAGGAGTGACAATAGTCGTAAGTATTTGTCTCCTGAGTTCAATTCTCATCTAACTAAACATGGCATCATCTACCAAACTTCATGTCCTTACACACCACCATAGTTTTAAAAGGCGAAAGGCGCACCAAGACGCAAAGGTTCCTGGAGACTGAGGCGCAAGACTCAAAGCGCGCCTTTTGAAAGCTAGGCGCACTTTTTTCTTTATATGTAAAAAAATATCTACATTTAAAAACTTAGCTACATAGAAGTCCAAATTCCTTGAAAATATCACTAATTATAGACACAAAATTATTCTTTATATATATATATATATATATATATATATATATATATATATATATAACAATCTAAAAGTCCATTAGATATAAATAACCCAAACTATATACATATAATATACAAACCACATATATAAGCCTTTAAATATAGAAGTACATTCTAATTTAGAAAATAATCTAAAACCAACAATAATATTAATGACAATAATTTCTATACTTTCTAATAAAGCCCATAAACTATATAACATGTATATAGAAGGTTGGAATATATATATATATATATATATATATATATATATATATATATATATATAAGTAGGAGAGAGATGAGAGGGTCTGGGAGCGGGCTGTTGGGAGCGCCGCCGCCACTCCAGTGGAGCAGGCTCCGGCCAGGAGCGCCGCCGCTAGTCGGGGCCTTCCTGGCTTTTGGCTGGCCCGCGTGGCTGGCCGAGCTCTTCCTCCCCTGGCCTCCCCCCCCCCCCCCCCCCCCATGGAGCCCCCCCTCTCCCAGCCGGGTCTCCCGCACCTTCTCCCCTTCCCCCCCCCCGGCGCCCTCGGCGACGTCGTCCCCGGCGTTCCCGTACCAGACGCCGGAAACCTGTTCATCCCTCTCCGCTCCCCCCCGTGGCGTCGTTCTGGCCCCGCTCCTCGGCTCTTTGCCGGGTGCGCGCGCCGCCCCGTCCGGAGCCCCTCCCTCCCCTCCGGTTGATGCGGCCCCATCTCCAGCCATTCCCCCCGCGGCGCAGGCCGTAAGTATTTGTCTCGTGAGTTCAATTCTCATCTAACTAAACATGGCATCATCCACCAAACTTCATGTCCTTACACACCACCATAGTTTTAAAAGGCGAAAGGCGCACCAAGACGCAAAGGTTCCTGGAGCCTGAGGCGCAGGACTCGAAGCGCGCCTTTTGAAAGCTAGGCGCACTTTTTTCTTTATATGAAAAAAAATCTACATTTAAAAACTTAGCAACATAGAAGTCCAAATTCCTTGAAAATATCATTAATTATAGACACAAAATTATTCTTTATATACATATATATATATATATATATATATATATATATATAACAATCTAAAAGTCCATTAGATATAAATAACCCAAACTATATACATATAATATACAAACCACATATATAAGCCGTTAAATATAGAAGTACATTCTAATTTAGAAAACAATCTAAAACCAACAATAATATTAATGACAATAATTTCTATACTTTCTAATAAAGCCCATAAACTATATAACATGTATATAGAAGGTTGAATATATATATATATATATATATATATATATATATATATATATATATATATATAAGTAGGAGAGAGATGAGAGGGTCTGGGAGCGGGCTGTTAGGAGCGCCGCCGCTACTCCAGTGGAGCAGGCTGCGGCCAGGAGCGCCGCCGCTAGTCGGCCCCCCCCCCCCCCATGGAGGCCCCCCTCTCCCAGCCGGGTCTCCCCTACCTTCTCCCCTTCCCCCCTCGGCGCCCTCGGCGACGTCGTCCCCGGCGTTCCCGTACCAGACGCCGGAAACCTGTTCATCCCTCTCGGCTCCCCCCTTTGGCGTCGTTCTGGCCCCGCTCCTCGGTTCTTCGTCGGGTGCGCGCGCCGCCCCGTCCGGAGCCCCTCCCTCCCCTCCGGTTGATGCGGCCCCATCTCCAGCCATTCCCCCTGCGGCGCAGGCCCCTCTTTTGGCGTTGTCCTCCCCCCGCCTCCGCCGGCTGCGGGTGTACTCTCCCCGGGTTCTTCGCCCCCAGGTGGCGCCGTCGGTGTCCAGGTTAGCCCGGCCGCCTCCTCGGGGCTCGCGAGATCCCCTCCTCCGGCTCCCGCTCCTCACCCTTCGGCGTCCCCCCCCCCCCCCCGTCGGCGGCATTTCCCCTCCACCCTCCCTTGGCAGCGGCCCGCATCCCGGCCTCCCTCGCTTTAAGGTAGCCTCCCGCCTCCTTGGCCGCGTCTTCCTCGTGGGCCCCTCCCTCCGGCGACCCTGACATGCCGGCCCCCTGTGGTCCCCCGTAGCTCCCGGCCGGAGCTACCGCTGCAGCTCCCCCGCCCCGTGGTCGAGCTCCCCCTCCTTCTCCCTTCCCGCTCCCCCAGGGTCGAGACCCCCCATCCCCCTCTCCTCCTCCCCTCTCTCTCGCCCGGGGTCGAGACCCCCTCCCCTCGCTGTGGCCCTCCCTTCCCCTCGCTGTGGTGGAGCTAACCCCCCCCCGCTCCCGAGGGTCTGAACCCCTTCCTTGCGCCCCCGAGGTCGATCCCCTCCGGGCCCCCCTCGCAGTAGCCCTTCCGCTCCCCCCTCGCGGCCGACCCCCCCAACCCCCCCTTGGTCTGGCCCCGTCGGATCCCCCTCGTCGTGGCCCCTTCCCCTTCGGCTTCCCTCCTAGCCGCCGTGGTGTATACCCCCCCCCCCCCCGGCCACCGTGGCCCCCCGGTGCTCTTCCCCCCCCCCCCCCACCCTCTCGCTGGCACACACGTGGGCGTCCCGAGGTGCCTCGGTCAGCACGCCCCCTCTCGGAACCCGCGCCTCCCTCGAGCAGCGTGGGTTCCTTTTTCTGTTTGAATTTTGAAACCGGGTTGGCCGCCTGTGGGACCCGGTCCATGTACTGTTGCTTTTTCAATAAAATTTGCTTTTCCCATATATATATATATATATATATATATATATATATATATATATATAAGTAACTTTACGCCTAGGCGCGCCTTGTTGAGCGCCTGGAGCCTGCGCCTTTCTACACTAGGCGCACGCTTTTTTAAGGTGGTGCGCCTGGCTTGTTCCTAGGCGATGTCCCTGCGCATCGTTGCGCCTTGTGCCTAGGCGCGCTTTTTAATTCAATGCACACCACAACATAATAGTGTGGCCGAACGCAAGAATCGTCACCTTTGGAAACAACACGTGCTCTTATGTTTCATGCACGTACTCCCAAAAAAATTTTGTCGAATGCAATCCTTATAGTTTGTCATCTGATTAATCGCATGTATCTTCTGTTTTCAATAGCAATACTCCCATTTTTCAGTTTATCCCAATCTTGTGTTGTTTGCTCTACCTCTCAAATTTTTTGGATGCTTATGTTACGTTTGGGATACTAAACCTTTTTTTTTTTAAATTACATCCAAAGGCAATCAAGTGTATTTCCCTTGGGTATCTGAAAGACCAGAAAGGGTATCATTGTTTTACTTTGAAACGGTATGTTATGTCTCGAATGTTACCTTTGTTGAAACCAAGTTTCCCCCACTCCCTCCGACTGTCGATTATGTTCCAAAAGTTTATCCAAACGAGAACTTCCTCTAGTATCCAGTTCAAACACAGTCGCCTCCTGCCCCCTACGTAAGGGTGCCCTCTCCTACCAAGTCAGTCTTATCGTCTAATAGTCCACGAACACCAGCTTCGTCCGAACGGACATCGTTAATGGTGCCCACAGTCAAAGAGCCAACGTCGTCATCAGAGCCCTCCTCCAGCTCCACCGATTAACCACCACCTGATATATCAGCTGACCTCCGTCGTGCATGTCACGCCCACCCTTCGTATGTTGAGAACTATAAAGGACTCGTGAGTCACACTCAGTCCTTGATGGCTACTATTGATAGAATACATATTCCCAATTCTGCAGAGGAAGGACTGGAACATCATGTTTGGTGCGCAATATGGAAGAAGAGATGAGAGCATTTCAGAAGAACCATATGTGAGACTTAGTGGATTTGCCTACTGGTAAGAAGGCAGTGGATTGCAAATGGGTGTTCACAATCAAGGTAAAATCGGATGGCACGATTGATCGTCTGAAAGGTTGACTTGTAGCAAAAGGGTATTCTCAAACTTACGGTTAGGATTACTTTGAAACTTTCTCCTCGGTTGCCAGATGACCTCTGTGTGCATGCTCTTGGCCATAACTGTCCGCTATAACTGGCCCTTACTTCAGCTGGATGTGAAGAATGCATGTCTCCATAGGAATCTTGAAGAAGAAGTATATGTGATACAACCTCCTGTGTTCGTTGCAAGGAAGAGTAAAATATGTCATCTGCGAAAGGTCCTCTACGGTCTCAAACAATCACCTCTGCTTGGTTTGGACGATTTACACATGTTACGGAGTTTGGCATGTGTCAATCTTAGAAGGATATTCGATATTTTAGCGACAGACATCAGCTGGAAGAATATTACTTGGTGTCTATGTTGATGACATTGTGATTATGGAAGATGGTATTAGGGCTGAAAAAGTTTCTTGGTGAGCAGTTTTAGACCAAAGATATGGGAGCGTTGAATTACTTCTTGGACATTGAAGTCACGAAAGGAAAACACGAATTGTCATGGCTCAGTGAAAATATGTGCTTGACATCCTAACTGAAGCAGGGACGATGCAAACTAAGAGAACAACCTCACCCATGGATCCACGATAAAGTTACTTCTCGGTAAGGGGATATTGATGACTAATCACGATCAATGTCGTCGAGTGGATGAAAAACTCAACTACTTGGCGGTAATAACTCGTGCAGACATTTTTCTTGTTGTAAGTGTCGCGAGTAGATTTATACCTTCTCCATGAGTTCCGCATTAGTAGACAGTTCTCATAATCTTGCGTTATCTAGCTCAAAATCCTGGAAAATAAATTCGGATGGAGAATTAAGGGCATACTCATCTTGAGTGTTTTACAGATGTTGACTGGGGTGCGAGTCTTACAGCTCTACATCCGGCTACACAGTATTCATTGGTGGAAACTTAGTGTCGTAAAAGAGCGAAAAGCATAACATGGTCTCACGATCAAGTTCGAAAGCGAAATATCGAGCCATTGCTCATGGCACCGCAGAAGTGTTATATCTGCAACATCTACTACAAAAGCTGGGAGAAGAAGAAGCAGGATTGGACACAACTGATATGTGGTGCAATAATCAGACAACTATTCATATTGCCACCAATCTCGTATTCCATGAAAGGACAAAACACATTGAGATTGACATCTACTTTGTCCGTGATAAATATAAAAAAATTGTTGATAAAATTTCACCACGTGAGAACCAGGATCAGATAGTTGACATCTTCACGAAGTCTCTTTTAGGCCCTCGTGTTCAGTTTCTTTGTAACAAACTAGACATGATTGACATCTATACTCCAGCTTGAGGGAGGGTGTTAAGTATTAGTCGATTGGGCTTTAGTCCTACATCAGGTAGAATAAAGAGAGGTTGACCCCTCTCCTATATATATAATGTACTCATTATCAATGAATAATCCTATTATTTTCCACTTTACAAAAAATAACTGCAGAAAACAGAGAACAGTAACAACTCAAAACTAATTCTGCACGTATTATGTACAAGATGAAAAGAAAAAAGGTTAATAGAAAAACATTTTGCATGTATCAATAGGAAAGCAATATCTTGTTTGAAATGTCCACAAACCCTCATCCTAATGCACTAATAATGGTCTTTAGGTTCTTGTTAAAAATATTTTCCCGTAGAGGGGTCATTATTAACCGTAATGTATATAAACCCCATTCAGGACTCTACTCAAGCACTACTTTGAAATAGAGAGATTTTCTCATAGAGCAATATTGATTAGGACGAATGTCATCGACTTTTCCTTTTCCAGTAATTCATACATAATTTCCTTCTCTTACTTGGAAATCATCTGACAGCAACTTGCTTCTATACATAGATAATTTTCTTCTCTTTCTTGGAAATCATCTGACAGTATATTGCTTTTAGAAGCACATTGAAAATTCCACTAACAGATGGTTGAGAACAAATCCTTTCCCTGTTTGGAACTCACAAAGGTACCAGGTCTACAACATTGGAAAGAGGGGATAGTACCTTTATTGATTTTCAGCAAGTGTCGATTCTTTCAAGGCTAAAGCTCAGGAGGTAGCAGCTGTGATGATGATGAAGAAGAAGACCAGGGTTTTCAGGAAGACACCCAATCTGTTTGGATTTTGAAAGCACAGCTTTGAGGGTATGTCAAATAAAGCTAAGGTAGGTTAAGCTTTTGAAACCCAGGTTTTCTGGATAAGCTTTGAGAATATATTTAATAGCCTAGTTATGTTTGGATTTTGAACCCACCTTATCTGGGAGCTAAGAATCCAAATGACTATAACACTGACTGATGCAGATATCAGGAAACATACATGTGCAATATTTCCCAAGTCTGATTAAATAACAATCAAGATAGCTTCTCAAAGTTAATTGTCCTCAACCACAATCAGACTAGACGAACAGGCCACTATTGTCTAGTTCTATAACCCTTGATTATGCCCACAGTCTTCTTAGATTATTCTTCAACTAAAGTTCTACATCTCTTTCCACAGAAAATAAGTAATGTCATCATGTATTGCCACTTCCCATTATTAAACTTACCATACAGCAAGGTAGTGATAATATTCAGTCTTACTAGCCAAAGTCATAGCTAAAACAATAGGGTGCAAAATCAATCATCAGCAGAAACAAGGTAAGTTATCAAGGTGTGGAACAGTGGAAGGAGTTGAAACGACCCTCAAGGTTGAGTTCCCAAGGAGAGACCAGCTATGTTGCACGAGTAATGGCATAGATATGGATAAGGACACAATATGGGTACGGGATACGAGAACTTCAAATATGTACAGTATATAGGTGATACACAAATAGGGGCTTGGATACGGGTACGGACACGATACAGATACGGACACCATTTTCCCTTGTCCGTGCAACATAGGAGACCAACATCATTATTCAGCTTACAGCCAAATAGATACCAGCTGGAGTGGACGTTCAGATATTTCAGTTCACGAAATATCAAGTGTGTCATGCTGGAAGCAGGCCTAAGTCTAAGGCTTGGATGTGTATCAAACTTATAAGACTAGTTATCAGTCAGACGATAAACTCATGAATTGGTGCAAAATCTTGCTTGTAGCAAATAAAGATAGAAGAAAATCTTGCTAAAAACCTAGTGTAGGTAAGTAGGAGACTAGCTTATTAGATATTTAGTTCACAGGCTACGCCCCTGCACTCAAGCAACAAAGTGTAAATAACATCACTTTACCATAATATGTATAATGCTATATCCTCCATAGGCTATGTTAGACATTGGCAAGAAACAGAGTGACTGAACCTTTGGGAAATTAGAACATTAAACTAACTAAAGATTTCAATTGTTCTGCAGTACTAGAAAAATGACAACATTAAATATCTGGAAATAAATTTGAACACCAGCAAGTCTATCAGGTATAAACATGAGTACGAGGGAGAAGAAGAATACAATTAGTATAGAACTGTGGGGTCTGAAAAGAAAGTCACAAGATTTAGAAGGATTACCTTGGGTCCATGTATGGTCTCAGATCAAGTGCCTCTGAGAAGCCGACATGTCCACTCAGCTTGCTCAAGCGACCACGAGCATCTTGGCTGAATCTCTTCAAATGAATTGTTAGAATAGGTGGGGTTCTATAGATAAGGATTCTTTTTGTTGCATCCCTCTTGACTTTCCTGGTTTCAGACTCAACTCCATCACCCTTATTATCAACCACTGGGTGCCCCTTCTCCAATAACTGCAAGCACTTCTTCTCTGGTTGACTAACTTTACTTTTGGTATCATTTTCACATGCACTACTAGATGTTGGCTTCAATTCTCCATCACACCCAGCACCATCGAGATCCTTCATGCTACACAAACCACTCTCTTGATTAATTGAGCTCTCTTCTGCGATACTATTCCTGATAACCGAAGAGCATGATTTATATTGAGAAGTACGGTCCGACTCCACAGCATCAGGATCCTTCTGTGAAACATCAGTGCCCAAAGAGTTTGAGCTCCCATCATTTTGGATATACCCATTACTGTCTAAACCTCCAGCAATATCAAGTGGCTTTTCAGAAGTATTCTCTATTGTACTAGGATCATCGAGGCTTCCCACCTGTAAGCGTAAGTTCTTGGAGGTAGATGTCGTATTTCTGTTGCCTAAAACTTCAAGACTAGATGAAACAACTTCAAGATTGGGTGATGACATTTTGCTTCTTAGCTTGCCTTCTTTAAGTGCTTCAACAGATTTTAGTTTGCCTGTTTTTGGCCCCACATTCTCAGAACAGCGCTCACAATGCCATGCTTGCTCATCCGATAGAAGCTCTGGCTTAGTGAATAAAGCAAAGCAACTGTTTATAGATACAGGAGAAATAGTATTGTCAACCTCATCCTGGTTCGACTCACTGCCAGTGCCAGTCCACAGAGTCAAATCCATTTCTTCACACACTGCATTATCTTTCTTCAGAGCAGAAGTAACCTCAGGCTCATTAAACATGTTACCAAAGCCATCAAATTCTTCTTCTACTGGAGCATCAACAAAAGCCACGTCATCTACGGTTTGGGAACATGAAGTAGATTTTATCCCCTTAACAGTTGGATCTGACTCTTTAAGTAACAAAACGCTGGAAGATTCAACGAATGGCAAAGGGGCCAGAGCTCCACAAGAATTCTCCCCACAAGATTCTGAGGGAACAACCAAGTCCACAGAACAATCCTTGAGAAGTGAATCTGAAGTACATTGTGCAGTACTCTCACTTTGGGGAATCTGTTCCGTATCGGCACCTTGAACAGCAGCATCTTCACAGCTCATTGAACCTGGATCATTAAGAAAATCCATCGATGTGAATTCATCGTGCTCTTTTTTTGTTGAAACAACTTCTATTTGTTCTGGTTCAGGACCAATGGATGCAGTGCTCGCTGAGGGAAGATCTGAATCTTGAACAGCAGCCTCTTCACAGCTCATCGAACCTGGATCATTAAGAAAATCCATCCATGTGAAATCATCGTCCTCTTTTTTTGTTGAAACAACTACTTGCTCTGGTTGAGGACCAATGGATGCAGTGCTCGCTGAGGGAAGATCTGAACTCTCTTCTTTACCATGTTCACCTGCAGGAGAAGCTCTGGCAACTCCTTTATCTCGGAATTTCCTACCTTTGCTCCTCTCTCTCAAAGGTGCCTTACCCCTTTTAGGGGGCAGGGCTGGGACCTTCTTATTGGGTGGAGGCTTCTTCGAAGGCACCGGTAGCGATAAATCCAAGAAAGGCTCGTGAACTACCGAGGTGAACCCACATACAGTGCAGCACACTGTGCTTGATGTTTGGCCCCCAAAGATGGTATCCACAAAGGTAACATTTGGCTTTGGATCAACCTTCTCTTGTTCATCAGAAGAACTGTATAATTTCCTATAACTCACCTCCTCCACATCCAACCCGGCAAGCAAGTAGCGCAGTAACTCATGGCTGTCTTGCTGCTGGTAACCCCTAAACTGAGGTTGCTTCGTACATATCGACCCAAAAAGAGCTTTAGGAGACATAACATTCTTAGTGTCTGCCAGAGAACTTGTCTCAATGAAGATGTTCCGCAATGACATAGTGATAGGCCCGAACTGCCCCTCTGAACCTAACATATAGTCCCGTAGCACATCGATCGCCAAGAGGTTCTGCATGACCGAGTTAAAGAAACAAGTGTTCCCAAGATTCGACAGACCTCTTACGACATAACCCTTCGTGCTCCCCAAAGAGAGAGGCTCGGCTCCATTGTCCGGCTCCACCGCCGGCTTCGGATCAACGCGGGCCTCCTCCAGCGGCATCTCGATCGGGACCTTCGAGTTGCACGCGTAGCACCAGGAGATCAGAGGATCGTCGGAACGGACGGCCCAAAGATGCTTCTCCTGCTTCGAGTGGCGCCTCGCATGGCCATAGGGCTCCGAAGTACTCACTTCTCCCCCGCAGAAGTGCCGATTACAATCCAGACAAACCCAGATGAAGTTGGACTCCTTCTTCACCTCTGAAGCCCTGGCTCCGCCTTTCTTCTTGCTCGGCTTGCCCTTCTCCTTGCTCCCTCTCCCTTGCATAGGCTCCTCTCTGCAGTGCTCGCAAGACATGATGACATCGGAGTCCATTCGGATTTTTGACAGAACCTGGTTCAGCTCGGCCGCGCTCCTACTATAATGACTGCAGGCCTCTCCAGCCCTCCCGACCTCGTCTCCGGACTCGGCATTCCGATCGGAAGGCCGAGCGGATCTGGCGGGCGCTCCGTGAAGTGCCTTCCGGGGGTTGGGGGCCTTCTTCTTCACCTTTTTCCCCATCAATCCTCAATAATAACCGGCCAACGCAACACAATTGAATAACCAAATAAAGAAAAGGAAGGAAAAGAATACAAAACCAATATTTCTACCGCAAAAATTTTCCTAAACCAAGATGAGAAAAGTTGATTCCAAGAAAACCAGGATCAAGATTTCGCCAAAAACCTGTTCTAATTGAAGAGATTGGCGAAACCCACATGGGAAATCGAGTTCCGAGGAAGACCCAGATCGTAGATTTCGCTGAGAAAGTGTGAGGAAGTGAAGGGATTGGCGGAACAGATGGAGGAATCAGAGTTCCAAGGAAAACCCAGATCGTAGTTTTCGCTGAAAAGTGTGAGGAAGTGAAGGGATTGGCGGAACCTAGATGGAGAAATCGAGTTCTGAGAAGAACCAAATCGTAGTTTTCGCTGAAACTTGAGGAAAATACAATAGATTTAGCCAGAACTTGTAAAAATAAAAAATAAAAATAGAAAAACTAGAACTTGAATCTCACCATGAACTCTTCTTCAATGGGGATGAGATTGGAGAAACTAGAGAAGAATATGAGAGTGATTCTAAAATAGATTCGATACAAGAAAAGAGGTTCGGTGAGGAAGAATTTAGACTCACCTGGAGAAGAGAAGAATGAGAAGGAAAAATAGTGGTATTGATGATTCTAAAGAATCACCTGGAGAAGAACGAGAAGGAAAAATAGTGAGTGGTATCGGTGATTCTGAATGTGCTCTCCAGAGAGAGAGAGACACAGAGGGGGGAGCTGATGAGGGTTTATCAGAGATCAGACCAGGTTGGAGGTACTGGTCCTATTATTATTACCAACAAAAGTAACACAGGGCTATAGTTGGACCTTTCATCTTCTCATCTCATGCTTATTTTTGGTTTTTTTTAGCTCTTACTTAGGGGACAGTCCAAAAAGTAGAGATTTTACTAGAGGCAGCCCACATTTTACTAGGGGCAGCCCAACCCCCCAAACTCTCATTTCCTCCCCAAACCCCAATTTCCTCTCTCTCTCCTCCAAAAGAAAAAAAAAGAAGAGTTCTCTCTCCCTCTCCCAAAACCCTAGTCTCTTCTCCTCCACCACTTTAATCATAATTCTTCCACCAAATTTCTTTCAAGAACACTCCTACATTCGACGAGATGACACGCAAGTCGAAGAAATCAGATTCTAGGTACGTTCTTCCCTAATTTTCTCCACCAAATAGGTTTAGAATCTCTTTATGGTTCTCTTCCCTAATTTTCGAACATAAGAAACCCACATTTTATGTTGAAACCCTAACCCTAGAACACGACAAACTAGCATCTCGTTTTGGCAATTCGGGTCTCATAACAGTAGGACTGCCAGGCATGTGGCAGTCCTAATGTAAATCAGGACTGCCACAGTCCTGGCAGTCCTCTTGTGAAAGAGGACTGCCAGGACTATGGCAGTCCTGATTTACATTAGGACTGCCACATGCCTGGCAGTCCTACTGTAATGACATATGGGGGTGGGTAACTGCATGATGCTCATATGCGGGGGGTAACTGTATGTCATATTTCTGTTTCTATTATTTAATAACCGTATGTTGTCATGTAGCCCACCGGCCGCTAACAAAAGAATACGACCCACCGCGTCAAAGCAGAAGTAACGTGCGGGACGTCCTTCGAGCGTCCGATAACAATTTTCGAACCGGCGCCCGAAGCTCGGAGAGGTTGCCAAAGTGACACTAGTGTCACGGTCGCCAATAAGCTTGATCGCATCGACGACGTGGTCGACTTTCCCTTCATGAATAATAGGGAGTCTCGTTCAAAGGTCCGGCATGATATATAGTTGGATCTGGATATTTTTCTTCTTTCAAACTTAAGTTGGATGTTGAATGGTTATGTACTTGTTTGAAACTTAATTTGGATTTGGAATCTTTGAAATTTAAGTAGTTGTGATGAATTATTGTAGTTGTGATGAATTATTGGGATGAAAACTCTTAATTTAGCACGGAGAATGCCCATTCTCCGTGTAATTTAGCACGGAGAATGCCATTCTCCGTTTTATTTAACACGGAGAATGGTCATTCTCCTGCATTTTAACACTGGAATGACCATTCTCCGTGCTAAATTACACGGAGAATGGCCATTCTCCATTTTATTTAACACGGAGAATGGCATTCTCCGTTTTATTAAACACGGAGAATGGTATTCAACACGGAGAATGGTATTCTCCGTGTTTCTAATACGGAGAATGGCCATTCTCCTGCGTTTTAACACTGTAATGACCATTCTCCGTGCTAAATTACACGAAGAATGACCATTCTCCGTGTAAATTAAGACGGAGAATGACCATTCTCCGTATAATTTAGCACGGAGAATGGCCATTCTCCGTGTAAATTAAGACGGAGAATGCCATTCTTCGTGTTACTAACATAGAGAATGACTATTCTCCGTGTAAATTAAGACGAAGAATGACATTCTCCGTGTTACTGACACGGAGAATGGCCACCCTCATGCGAAATTAACATTTTTTGTGTTCTAACATGGAGAATGACCATTCTCCTACATTTTATGGTCAGTTGAAACTTTGGAGGGCCATAACTTTTGATTGGGAGGTCGAAACGAGACCCGGTTTGTCCCAAAATGAGCGTATTTTCGAGGATCCTGAAAGTAACCGCTTCTTCGTTAGACGGCCTTTCGAAATTTTAGAATCGCAAAAAAATGATGTTTGGACCTCCGTTTTAGCACTTTTTGTCAAAATTTTAGAATCGCAAAAAAACTTATGTGGGGAGACAATTTCACCTAGGTTAGGTTAATTCTAGGTTTCTATGAGGAGGAGAAAAAAAGAGTGGAGGGAGAGTGGAGGAAGAGAAATAAAGAGTGGAGGAAGAGAAGAAATAAAAGAACTTTGGCTTTTATAGTCAATTTTGGGCTGCCCCCTAGTAACAAAAACCTATGGCAAACTTGTAATTTTTTCAAAAAAATTTGGACTGCCCCCTAGTAGAAGTGGTGGTGCCCCTATAAAAAACCTTATTTTTACATCAAAAATCCAAGAGGAACTCATGGGTTCCTAATTTTAAAAACTTAACCATTATTAGCTTTCAATTGCATGCATCTTATTTCTCAACTTTTTCAAAGGCCTAACCAAAAAAAAAAGTCTAAGAGCATCTCCAACCCTATCGTCTTGTTTTGTGTTGTGAATCTTATGTGCCATAAGGCACAAGACAATGTCTTGTATAGGTGGCAAGATTATATTCACAAATGACAATGAGTTTAAAAAGTCATCTCCAATGCAAAAGTATTGAGAAGACAATACAAAGTAATTTTTTACAACTTCCAAGACAACTTTTACTCTTCTACTTATTTTTATAAATATTTTTATTCACAATGATGATGTGGACATAAAGACATTGTGAAGTGCATTGTCTAGATCTAGACAACCAACTTCACATTGTCTTTGCCATGTCATTGTCATATCAACTCCACACTTTATTTCACATTTGCATTGGAGAAGTACTTTTGAAAAAAAATGGTTGTCATTCCTATGTGGCAACCATTTTTTTAAAACTCACAATAGGGTTGGAGATGCTCTAAGGCCTAAATACAAAAATAATGTCACATATCATAAGCAAGTTCCTATTTGAGTTTTTGTAGTTGAACTCTTTTTACATAGTTACCCCCTTGAGGCCTTGTTGCAGGGTTTTGAAATTAATTTTGAGACAGAAATTGCATATAATTTATCATAATCCTAAGATTTTTTTTTTATTTTGACTAATTTGCAACTAATATCTTCAACTATATTGTTTCCTTAAAACCCTAAGGAAACTAAAATTTTCAATTTAAAATATCATTTGTTTTGTAAAAACTATAAAATAGGGGATTAAATGTGGGGATATGTTTTTCAAAAGTAAATAGTAATAAAATTGTGTGAGTTTCCCTTTATTTGGATGGAAATTAAAGTGAAAATTGGGTCCTACAAATTTTCTAATCTTGTTTCCAATTACCAAATAAGCAACTAAATAAAAAAATTAGACATTCTTTCAGCTACTTTTCTAGTTCTGGTCAGGCTTGTTTGGCTACATAAAAATAGCATGGAAAATAAAAAAGTCGTAGAAAGTCCTTAGTTTTTATAGCTTTTATTTGATGTGTTGCTCGTTTGTAGGAATCATAGTTTCAGCATGTTTTGCCACATTAACATCTATGATAACTATAGGCTCATCTAGTTTCTAGTCAAAATGGTGGAACCTAGCGGGAACAACATTTATTTTTATTTACAAAAGTTGTCCAAACCAATAAATATGGTCCACATTTATATAATTTAGTATTGAGATGTTTATTTATTCTAGTTTCTAGCAAATAAGTAATTTTTTTAGTTTAGAAACCAACTTTCTTTAGGTTTTAGATACTAAAAAGAAACTAAGGATAAGCTGTTTTTGAAAACAATCTTTCCTTTACTGTCAAAAGCTATCCAAAAAATAAAATATCTTACAAATAAGCTTATTTGCATAAAATACCCTCAACTTTGTCCTAAGTTCACATGAATACATGTCACGCCTCAGTCCCAAAATACGTGGGATCAAGCCACTTGGCAATGACCAGCTAATACGACTCCGAAAGGTATTCCAATTTGATGGACATGTCGAAGCATACTACGTTGCCTAATATGAACTCCAGTCCATTATCTACAAGAATATGTAATCACGGTAGATATCTAGATCTCACCCACGAAAACAATAATATAAAAACTATACAGCAAACTGGAATAAATGCTGAAAAGTAAAGACCTGCCAAATGTCCAACAAGAAATATAACGAGTCCGGTAGAGACAAATCCACTAACAGTAGACTGAAAGTAAAGCAAGATAAAAATAAAAAGAGTCCAAAGCCCACACAAACTCTGGGGCATCAATCCCTGAGTCCCTTGTTGAAGCTATGCCTACGCTTGATCATGGTATGTAATGTTCTACTATGCCTAGAAGGGAACCAGGTCGTTAGAGCAATGTAGCAAGATGCATAATTTACAAGCCTAGTGTAACAATATAAACATACAGAAATAGAAGTAGAAAATGAGGTATAGTACTACTAACATGTCTACGTGTACATCCAATCAAGGACAACATTTAACACTTGGGATGACTGACTCGGGATACACGGGTAGTTCTCGAACGAGTTACTAGCAACAACTCATCGGGTAGTGCTCACTATGAAACACTAGCAACACAGACACGACACATATAATATTGTCCAAGTGCCTAATGATTGTCCTTGTCACGTCCCAATTCCGTAGAATCGATAGTCGTCCTCCGGACGTGGTGTCGTACGAACCTAAGTTGTGATCGCACAAGGCATAATCATAAGGTTATCTGAAATACAACATCAAGTAGAGTACGCAGAGAAATTGAACAAATATTTTTGAAAATAGAAGAAACTTTTCTTTCATTGATAATAAACATCATTTACTTGACTCTGTTATCGTTCATTGTCGTGCAGGCTACAATATGACTCGATTACAAAATAAATGCTGATGAGATAGTCGTTCCATACATTACATCCCCATTTACAAGCAAAACATTTTATTCGACCTGGTATCGTGGGGAGTCAAGACATCTATTCTTCTGGATTGAATATGGAGTCTTCAAAAGGATTCAAAACAAGCCTTCAATACACGGACGAGACTTCAAATGTACTTGTGTCACCTTGAGCTTAAGTGGCATGCCCTTCTTAGTTCGGGTACCTGTGGAGAGTGAGGATCAATACATTACACTTTGTAATGGTGCATGGCAGTTTAAGTTCCATGCTCTCATTTGGTTGAAGAGTTTATATGACTTAGTTTGTGATCTTTCTAACCATCCTAATAAATTTCAGATAAGCATATGACAGACATAATATAAATTATGCTAGAACTTACCTACGGCAGAGCGTGCCATACAATGTGAGACTTACCATGTTCATTCCTATCGATTGTTATCGCTAGCATAACGTATGCAAATTTATGTGTGATTGGTCACTGACACCACAAGCCATCCTGGACTTATAGCTTTGTTAATCGGGGCTCTTTTAATAGAAGTAGCGAGCCCTGCTGAAAGTCCCTGCCTAACCCGTCCTATTATGCAACACAGCTATACCGTGTTTTCTCCTAGGCCGAAGCGCTCCCGTGGCTCCGGGGTACCGTTCGAGAAAACTTTTACCTTGTCGATAAGTTGTCCATGACCGTGCTAGACTAATTTAGTTTACTCAAGCAGGGTCTACATTTTGATGCTTAACTATTTTCATCGTGTCCCGCCTTATCGTGGCATCATTAATCAATGAGTCTACTTTCATTTAACACAGTTCTACATCAAGAATCGCATGGCAAGCTTATAGTTGTTTTATAGAACAAGCAGATGTGTCCGTACTTTTGCATCTAATATTTTATCTGCAACGACGCTATTGATGGATTTAAAAAGGGTCAAGAGGGAGAAGGGTCAGCCACTCACCTTGATTTTGCTTGAGGCGAGAGACTGGTTGGCTGCGCTAGACGGCGCCTACGCGATCACATGAAATCGTATAAGCAATTGATTAGAATAATGTTTTATTCAAGAAGTTCGATACGAGTGCGAAGTTAAAAAACGCAAGCCATGAAAACCATCGAAAATATTTACGAAAACGTATTCACGAAAACCAAAACCAAAGAGCAAGTGCAGCATGAAAAGCAGAGCAACGGGAGGTCTCTTCCGACTCAGCCGCATAGTCTATCCTCAAGGCACAACCCACTGAATATGGGACTTGATTCCGAAGAAGCCTTTCCATAATAAAAAAAGGATCTTAATTCAATCGTTCCCGTTCAACAATTCAATTGATCCCGATCTATCGATTCCAACTGAATCTGTAGCGAAAGTGTTCCTTTCTCGCGCATCCTATAGGTGAAAATGGGGCACGATGTAAGAATGGGACACTATACCATAACCAACTAAGAAAAAATTTCGTCCTCGAAATTTAAGAAGAGAACCTACTGCTAGAAAAATAGAGAAGGGAACTTTTTCCTCATCTCAGACTCAAGCTCCCAGGTCGACTCCTCGACCGCATGGTTCTTCCAAAGCACGTGAACGAGAGGGATAACACGATTTTAAAGCAGTTTATCCTTGCACTCCAAGATTTGCATATGATCTTCAACATACGATAAGTCTGCCTGCAGATTCAGCTGACCAAAATCGACCACATAGCTCGAATCGTGCACGTACTTTCACAACTGAGAGACATGGAAGACATCATACACATCCGACAGTGCTGGCAGTAATGCAATCTGGTAAGCTACTGGGGCTACTCATTTCAACATTTTGATAGGACCGACAAGTCTTGGACTCAACTTACCTTTAGCTCCAAATCTTATGACTCCTCGTATAGGCGTTACTTTTAGAAATACGTGATCGCCTTCCAGGAATTGAAGCGGTCGTCGGTGAGTGTCGGTGTAGCTTTTCTGTCGACTTTGTGCTATATTTAATCTCTTCTGTATCAACTTAACTTTTTGTACAGTTTGCTCCACCAGTTCCGGGCCAAGTATCTGTTGTTCCCCGACTTCATCCCAGTAAATGGGCGATCTGCACTTTCGGTCGTACAAGACTTCATACGACACCATTTGAATGCTGGACTGATAGTTATTGTTATATGAAAATTCAGCCAACGGTAGATGAATGTCCCAGCTTGACTTTAAGTCGATTATGTTGGCCCATTGGTCATATGGTCAAACTGATTTTAATAATTGATCAAACTCTGTCTCGATATATGAAGCTAGCCAGGATGTATCGGACTCTTGGACATGATCAAGAACAGCTATCTACACAGTTCAAGACCGAAGTGATGTTTGCCTGTTCGAGTCTGTATTTCTTTGAGCAATGTATTTTTTTCATTTTATTGAGTCTAGGAGTACGTTGTACACCGAGTCGTACTGGCAAATAGGCTATTCCAAAATGATTTCAAAATGTCTTTTAAAATGTCCTTAGTTTTGAAAAATATTCTTATTAACAAAAGCTTCAAAAAGGTTTTCAAAAATTCCCAAAAACTATTTTTAAATACCTAACCTAACCATTACAGAACTCGGCCAGAGTTCGGCCAGAGTTCGGTTAGTGGCCATTTTGATTTTTGAATCCTCTGGAACTTGGTTCTCCTACAGTTACGGATTTGACCGATATTTCCTCATCGAATTCTGTCCGAATTCTGCCCGAATTCTGTCAGAATACTGTCTTTGGAACTCCTATAAATAGAGAAAGATTTCAATCATTTTAACTCACTCATTCACTTTCAATCTTCTCTCTATCTAAAGCTTTCAGTCTTCCAAAGAGTTTTCTTGAGCTTTAAATTTCAGATCCCAAGTCAATTACAATCCTCTAGTCGATTTGCCAGTGCGGTACGGTCTAGAAGTTTTTGAGTGATTGTAATCAGAAGGCTTGATTGAAGAATACCTCTTCACAATTGAAGTTGGACGAGTTCTTTGTATCAAAGCTCGCGTTGTAGAAGTTGCAAGGACTTCGTAAGAAAACTTGCAGTTTTGCCAATAGTGGATTCAACTGGTAGCAAGAGTTCTACCGACTGGATTAGTCCTCAACAGAGAAAAACCAGTATACATCGCTGTCTTTGCGTTTGCTTTCTTATCTCTACCTTTACATTATTTAGTTGTGATTATTATTCTGTGATCTTGCTGCTAACAATTTTTAATTAGCATATTTCTGCTGCCAACTCTATTCACCCTCCTCTAGAGTATTGTGCTTTACGATTTCGTTCCTACAGATTATACAGTGGCATAACATGTCTTAGAGAATCTGATTCGTCTACTCAGTTTGGCCATCGGTCTGAGGACGATATGCTGAGCTAAACTTCAACTAGGTCCCCATTACTGACTGAGGACTACACCAGAAGCGTGACACGAATTGTACGTCCTGATTTGAGATAATGGATACTGGAATCCCGTATAGCCGAACTATTTTATCAAGATAGATCTGAGCAAGGCGATTGATGCTCCAAGTGACTTTAATGGCAATAAAGTATGCTGACTTGGTTAATCGATCGACGATGACCCAGATGGCATCATTTTCCTGTGGCATCTTCGGTAGGCCAACAACAAAGTCTATAGTGATATTATCCCATTTCAATTCTGGAATAGCAAGGCCAACAACAAAGTCTATAGTGATATTATCCCATTTCAATTCTGGAATAGCAAGGTTCTGCATCTTCCCGCCCGGTCACTGGTGTTCAGCTTTAACCTGCTGACAGGCCATATACTGTGACACGAAGAATGCCACATCTCTCTTTATATCGTACCACCAAAAGATAATGTTGAGGTCCTTATACATCTTGGTGCTGCCAGGATGCAAGGAATATTTTGTATAATGCGCTTCCGATATTATCTCCTTTCTGAGTTTTGGATTATCCGGGACACATAGTCTGCCCTTCACTCGCAACATTTCCGACTCGTCCCCTGCAAAGTCAAACGCCTTGCCTGTTGATATCAGCTTCTGCATCTTCTTCAGGATCGGTTTTAGCCACAGTTGCACCAGCTGTGCGCCCTTAAATTGAACTCGGAGTTTTATGCCCATTCCTTCCAAGTCGTACAGCAGGCGACTGTTGATGGATAGTGAAGCTATGTACTTTCGACTCACTGCATCCGCCGTAACATTTCTCTTGCCCGGCGTATAGTCGATCGACATGTCGTAGTCTTTAATCAGTTCCAGCCATCGCCTCTGCTGCAAATTCAGTTCTTTCTGGGTGAAGAGATACTTGAGGCTCTTGTGGTCCTTATAAATCCTGTACGCCATTCCATAAAGATAGTAGCACCAAAGTTTTAACGCGAACACAATTTATCGCTAATTCTAGGTCATAAGTGGGATAGTTCTTCTTATGCGGCTTTAGTTGTCTTGAAGCAAAATATATCACCTTATCCTGCTGTATGGGCACACACCTCAAGCCCTGGCTAGATGCATCGCTAAAGATTTGGAATCCCACAGTCCCTTCAGGAAGAGCAAGTATTGGGGCTAAAATGAGCCGCTGTTTTAGCTCCTGGAAAGAAGTTTCACAGTCGTCTGACCACTCGAACGCGACTCCTTACTGGGTGAGGCGAGTCAATGGTGATGCAATCTTCGCAAAGTCTTTCACGAAGCATCTATAGTATCCCGCCAAGCCGAAGAAGCTTCAAATTTTACTGACTGATGCCGGCCGTTTCCAATCAACAACTGCTTCGACTTTCTTCGGATCAACTGAAATGCCTCCAGCGGAGACGATGTGCCCAAGGAAGGATACGTTGTTCAGCCAGAACTCACTTTTGCTTCTTTTCACAAACAACTAATTATCTCGGAGGATTTAGAGTATGGTCTGCAGATATTCTGCGTGTTGTGCTTGATCCTTAGAGTAAACGAGAATGTCATTTATGAAGACTACTACAAATTTATCAAGAACGGACGGAACACCTGATTCATTAGATCCATGAAGGCGGCAGGAGCATTTGTTAGGCCGAATAGCATTACCAAGAACTCGTAGTGGTCGTAACGAGTGCGGAAGGCAGACTTCGACACGTCCTTTGGCTTGACCTTTAGCTGGTGATAACCCGATCGAAGATCAATCTTTGAAAACACCGTAGCACCTTGGAGTTGATCGAACAAATCTTCAATGCGGGGCAGGAGGTTTTGTTCCGGATGGTGGCTTTATCCAATTTTTGGTAGTTAATGCAGAGCCACATCGATCCATCTTTCTTCTTGACAAATAGCATATGTGTACCCTATGGCGAGATGCTAGGATGAATGAACCCTTTGTCGAACAATTCCTGTAATTGTACCTTGAGTTCTTTTATTCTGCAGGGGCCATTCTGTACGGGGCCTTGCAAATTGGTCGAGTGTTGGGAAAGGTATCGATGGTGAACTCGATTTCTCGATTGGGTGGTATGCCGGGTATCTCGTTCGGGAACAAATCTGGGAATTCTGCCACAATGTTGGTTTGATCTACGTTTGCACCACCCTGTCGCGTGTCTAGAACGGATGCCAAGTAGCCTTCGCATCCGAAATATAGCATCCGTTGAGCAAAAATTGTTGAGATCATCATGTAGGCTATCGACGCTTCGCCATACGAGTAACAGAATTCGGGCTCCCCCGGTAGACCGAAGGTGACCTTCTTTCCTGCACAGTCAATGGTGGCCGAGCAAGCGCCTAGACAATCCATCCCCAGAATGATGTCGTAGTCCTTAAGGTCCAGAACTGTCCCATCTAGAGTCAATTTCCTCCTACTTATACATATGCAGCCATCTCTACAGATAGTATTTACCGGAACTTATGTGCCCGACGGGGTGCTAACGCTATGGTTAAGGCCTAACGGTGTCAGGAAGAATTTGTGTTCGACGGCAAAGTCCGTCGATATGAAACTATGCGTAGCGCCTGAATCAAATAGTACACGAGCATGTTTGTTATTAAAAAGCAGTATACTTGTCACGACTGTGTCCGAGGCGAACGCTTCATCCCGTGTCATGGCGTAGACTCGTCCCTGGGATTAGGATGGCAATCTTGGCCATTGGGTTATGCGGCTTGAGGAGGTCGGGGTGCCTGTCCTCTATTTTTTTGTCGATTTTGCTGTGGTGGAGCGTTATGATTCTGTCTTCGTGCCATGCAGTCTCGAGATTGGTGACCCCTTTTTCGCAAAAGAAGCATCCTCCGTCGAAGACAGATCAGTTGTGGGCATTGTGCCCGAGGTGGTTGTACTTGGTGCAACGAGGTAGTGGGTTCTATCCCTTGTAGCCGCCATTGTTTGGATGCTTTGCAGCGTGATTATTACCTTCCGTATAGCTAGAACGTTTGTTACTTGAGTGATGCACAACGTCAACAGCGACGGGAGGGTACTGGCTCTCAAGACGGAGAGCATGATTTAGAGCATCGCCCGTGGACTTATATTTCAGTACCGTCACATGAGCAGCAATAGAGGGCCGCAGACCTACTTCTAATTGTCGCACTCGACACTCCTCTGTATGAAGAAACACACCAGCAAATTTGGACTATTTGTTGAACTCCGTCGCATATTATTGTACTGTCCGGTTCCCTTGCTTCAACTGTATGAATTCATTTTCATTTTCTTGACGAACGGCTGAGGGAAGGTACTCGACTTTAAAGGATTTGTGGAACGTAGCCTAAAAGATCGGTACTGAGTTATTATTACGTCGGATTGCTCGTTTGTGCACGATCCACCAGTCATGCACGTTCAAACGTAGTTGAAGTTGTACGCAGGCGACTTGCTTGGATTCTTCAATGCCGAGGAGCTCGAAGTGATCTTTCAGCTCTTCCAACCTGTCGATTACCATAGAAGGGCCTTCGGTACCACTGAAGGAGGTGCGGCACGCTTTGTTGAATTCTGACACTTTAAAGTTGTAACTTCTTGGTGCCGTAGGTTGAGGCTCGGGCTCCTCTCGATCGACTTTGATGGGTTGGCCCGTCAGCTCGGTGACAGCAGACACAGTTGTAGAGTTTTCGTTGGCCACAATCATTTGGACGATTTGTTGTAGAGTATCAAGCTGCTTTTGTTGCATCTTAGTTTGTGCATCGAAGCGGCTTCAAATTGGGCCTGTCGTGCCTCCGTCTGCCGATGTCGGTTCTCGGATTGTGTTTTTGCTGTGCCTCCATCATGCGCAGCATCCTCTCGATAGCATTGTTAGAAGGTCCGACCTGCGAATTGCTCGTGTCACGACCCGCACACTGTTTAGGGGCACGAGCACGTGGGTACGTCCATCCTACGCCGCAGTGTCGACGGTAGAACGCTATATAGGTCGTCTATAAAATCTAACATTAATAATATATATAAACCTGTCATCTTCGCACGGAGGAATATATATAACTCAATCACATGACATCTAGGGAAGATAAGCACGATGTGATAAAGATATGATAGAAGGAAATAAACTAGAAATAGATGCAAGATCACAACACAAGTTCAGAGTTCAAAACATAACACAAGATCCCAAAATACAAGTATAACATAAGTCTCAAATACTAGCTGGAACGCAGTCTAGTCAAACCTATCTAACAGGTCTAAACATGAAGTAAATCCTCTACTGCATCAAAGGTAACTCCTGGTTAAAATCTCCGTCTGGGCCATAACCATAAAAGGTCGAACAGTCGGCCTCTAAATCCTCTGTAAACATCAATGGGGTTACCCTGTCAGGATAATGAGCAAGTACAAACACCAATAGCAGTTCCATTGAATTGACAAATTCTATAAGAGACAATTATAATAAAATATAAGATAAAATATAAACAGGATATGTAAAACTGGATATCATGTCAGGGTATGAAATACAGAAATGTAGAACAATATAGGAATATCTGATGTATGATGTAAACATAAATGGTGCCTTGAGATATTAGTGCATTATGTGATCAGCTTGGGTCAAGATCAAGCTATTCTATTTGATCGACTATGCACAAGAATAAGCACAGGTAAACCTGGAGATCAGGCCGGCCAAAATAGAAAGTTATGCTAAAGTAGTATCAGGTTAGGCTACACCCTACGTGTGGTGAGGGTGGAGCTATACACAAGTAGTAATAGGAATACAAGAGGGGTATTGATCACATAACCACTAATGACACCCCATCCTCGAGTAGTATAATGGATCCGGACATTACACGTCATGCCACAGGATTCAAAAGTAGGAGGCCAGCCCACTCCCAAATCGGTGTCTATACAAGTACAGAAAACAAGATCGACAATGTACCAATATACCAAGAAAGTCCAGGAATAACATCTCATGACAGGATCCGACGTATACTAGTCCGTGAACCATCATGTCGGGAATCAAGTAAAACACTACAACTGAATCGGATATAGCAGATATCAAGACAATGAAAACTATCAGTGAATGTACTCGTCTGTGGTCCTGAGCTGTCAGTAAGAATAGATGCTTAGAGCGATGTCACAAACCTAAAGATGAGATATCATGAGTTAAATTAGGGTTTAACAGTGTATGGCATGCTATTCTAGTTTATGCTATACAAATCTAGGTCAAGCTCAGTCAAACTAAGTCAAACCAAGTCACACTAAGTCAAACTAGGTCAAACTTGGTCAAACAAAGTCAAACTAGGTCAAACAAAGTCAAACAAGGTCAAACTAGGTCAAAGGTTGACTTATAGTTGACTTTTGGTCAACTGGTCAACTCCTAATCCAATCTAGGTCAAACTAGGCTAACGGTTGACTCACAGTTGACTTTGAGTTAAAATAGTCAACTACGGTCAAACGGGTCAACTTTAGTCTAGGTATCCTATTCCTAATATTACCTACCAAGATATCATATATCTTGGCCCTATTGGTATTTCGATACCAATATCTTGGTTTAGCACAAATACCTTAGCCTAAGGTAAACCCTTACCTTAGCTAGGTAAACCATTTTCTAGGTATTACCTCAATACCTTAAGGTAAACCCATTACTTAACCCCTATCCTAAAATCTTGATACCCTCAAGATACCACTTGGCATCTCAAATCCTAAGATATATAATATCTTAGGTATCTTGATATCCTAGATAGTAATATCTAAGGTATCTAGATATCTAACTATCCAATATCCTAACTATTCTAACTCTAACATTCTAACATATCCTAGGATACTTAGATATCCTAAGATATCTACTCTAATATCCTAAGATACCAATATCTTGATATCCTAGATATCTAAAATCTAAGGTATCTAGCTACCTATCTATCTAATATATCTAATATATATTTTAACATATCTTAGATATCTAACATAGATATCTAACTTATCTTATTTATCTAATTATATAACTAACTCATCTCTAACTCTCTCTCTCTCTCTTACTCACTCACAAACAAACAAATACACTCACTCACACACACACACACACACACACACACACACACACACACACACACACACACACACACACGCACACACACACACACAAACAAACAAATACACTCACACACACACACAAACAAGTACACTCACACACATACACAACTATATAAATAAACACCCACACACACACTAATATATATACATACTCACTCATATATATATATATATATATATATATACACACACACACACACACACACACATATACTCCAAAATATCCCGAAACCTATCCAAATACCCAAACCCTCACAATTCTACCCTCTAGGGCCTAGACACGTACCCACATCAGCAATCCAACTCGCACACGCGAGCGAAAATGAGAAACGAGACCCGAATGGCCAAATGGCCATTTTGGCGGCTCCGGGGTGTCCGATTCGCGATACTGCACGATACGAGCACCAAACCTACCCGGATTCGACCCAAGCTCTACCCACGAGTCCTAAATAATGATTAGAACTTATTCTAAGTGCTAACTTGCCGATTTTAGTGTCGGTGCAAAAAGTCATCCATGTGTTGGAACCCGAAAAGTCCGAAAAAGCCCATTTTCACGATTTCTTGCGAAACGATCCTACGTATCCAAATAGGGATACGTACCTAGCCTCATCTCACCCAAACTAACTTAATTAGGTCTAATTAGCCTAGAGACAACACCCAAATATGTCAATTTAGAATTTTCTCCAAATTTGCTACTAAACTTAGGCCAAAAGGTCCAAATTGAGTCCAATGGGTTCAAAACGTCTTCTAATGGGTTATCCTACACCCCGGGCATCCTCTAATATGCAAATAATACTAATTAGAAGTAATTACAAAGGTTAGAGTTAGGGTTTATCTTTTGGGATTTGGAATACCAAGGAAAAGCCCTAAAATTACTTCTTTTTAGGTCAAAGCACAAGATCTATGCTTCCACCACCACCAAGCTAGGTCTACCTAGATCAAAACCACAAATAATAGATAAACAAGGGTTAGCACCAAGGTTAGAGAGAGATCTAGAGTAATGGAAGAGATTTGCTTACTTGGAGCTTGAAATCAAAGAGAAAAAAGAGGGTTTTTGTGAAATAAGAGAAAAGAAAGAGAGAGAGTATTTCTTACAAATAAGAGCAATGGGGGGGGGGGTTCCAAATCTGGCCGGCCACATATAGAAGAGATGGGGGCATTTGGCACATTACAAAAATGCCCTCCAAGTCAAAGAAAAGAATAGTTTTGAGTTAGGATCAAAAGGGTAACTTGGAAACTCTAAATTCCAAGTTCTAACTCAAATTCTAACTCTAATCCCACTAAAATCAATAAGATTAATCAAAAATAAATATCTGGATTTGGTCATGATAAGTTGGACGGGTCCAATTGGGTCCAAAACTGACTCAGGTCACTAATACAAGTCGAAATGAGACAAAAGTCAAACCCGATAAAACAAAATCCCAAAATACAATATTAATAAATAAATATTCACAAAAATATTAAAATATGAAAAATGACAAAATTACCCTAAATTTTGAAAACTGGAAGTGACAGCTCGAACTACTCGAAGCACTTTGTTCTTGCTCGGCCGCGGTTTCCGCCACGGGTTTCATCACTTCTACAATACATAGACACACAGATTAGTCTCAAAATATTATGGACTCATTGTATGAAACAACTTATCTCATTGACGCGAGGTCAAAGGTTTGTGACTCTAGACGGAAAGCCAAAGGATGTAAAGCCATGCTCTGATACCATTATGTCACGCCCCGATTCCGTAGAATCGATAGTCGTCCCCCGGACATGATGCCATGCGAACCTAAGTTGTGATCGCACAAGGCATAGTCATAAGGTTTTCCGAAACACAATATCAAGTAGAGTACGAAGAAAAATTGAACAAACACATATAAAAATAGAAGGAACTTTTCTTTTATTGATAATAAACATCATTTATATAGTGTCATGACCCGTACCCACCGTGAGGGTACGAGTACGTAACAGCGCCCAGCCTACGCCGTAGTGTCGGCGGTAGAACACTGTTCTAGGTCATGAACTATAACTACATAACATAAATATACTCTCTAAAAGGAGGCCAACATAGAGGTACAACTCAATCACAATCTAAGGTAGAATGTAGCACGATGGAAATAGATAAGAAATCCTCAACTGAGGTACAGTAGAATGAAATAACAGAGTCTCAACAACTACCAGTCTCAACATCTCTAAAATATACAACTCTGAAAATAAAGACAACAGCTAAACACGAAAAAAAAGAACAGTCTAAGCTATTTACACTATGCAAGGTATCATCCTGAGCAGCTGTCTGAACCTCCCCAGGGGTCCAGGTCACGAGTGTCATCTAGGCAAGCTCCAAGTAAGGGGTGCAGGGTTCCTCATCATCCTTTGTAAAATTTTCAACAGGTCCAGTCAGGACAGGAGCGAGCACAATACATCTCAACAGTTCATAGCAGGTTAGAAAATATAATCATGAAGTAAAGTAAGATATAGATACTGAAGAAATGCAGTATGTAAACAGAGAGAGAGAAAACTATAATAGAAATATCTACTATACGTAAAGAGCTACCAGTGACTAGTGATTTAAAGTACAAGTCGACATGTGAACGGCTTGATTTGTACATGGCTATACTAAAGAGGCGTACATGGCTATTCTACTTTGGAATTGTTCACATGGCTATTTATACTCTCCCGTACCCCCAATCAGTATACAAGGATCCAACCAGGTTATGTTATGATTCTATGTAACAGCCTCCGAAGGGTGGTAAGCCCCCGAAGGGTGGTAAGCCCCCGAAGGATGGTACATAGTAGTCCCATAAATGGAGATTCTGGAAACCGAATAAATGGGATAAGGATTCAAAGAAGACTCTGTGATCATAAGAGTATATGTCACAAGTGATCAAAGAACCAAATGAAGCATAGTGATACGCCATGTAAGTGAAACACACAGAACATAGAGTACCCGATGCTCCCTGAAGGGATAACATCTCAGGAAAGGATCCATATTGTACTAATCCGTGTGACCAACGTGACATTATCAAGTAAAGTAATATAATGCAGGAAAATAATTCTAAACAGGATATGAAATGATCAGAGAATGTACTCGCCTTGTATCTGAATGTCTGAAGTAAATGTACTGTCCGAGATGAGGTACCTGACTCCTAGTTAGAGCAACACAAGTCAAGATGTATGCAGAGGGTGATATATGAAATGTACAATGCATCTGCATGATGTCTAGGTCAAACTAGACCAAAGTCAACTCTCGGTCAACTCTAGTCAACTAGACTAGTCAAACTAGGTCAACTAGGTCAAGTCCTAGCCCAACAAGTCTAATAAGTCTCACTAGGCCTAACCAAGCCTAGTCTAGCAATCACACACCAATCACAAGGCTATACAAGCCAAACACAAGCCACACATCAAGGCACATTCACATTTAGCTATTTATCATGGAATTTATATATGGCTATATGTATATATGATTTCATATATTTACAACATTTTACAATGAGAGAAAGTTAGAGAGGGAACTAGCATATAAGGCTATGTGTGTGAATATGGAGGTAAAATAGAAGGCATAGGCTATACTATCTATATGTTAATTACATATCAAGCATGCTAACACAAAACATATATCTATGCATACATTGAAACAAGTAAATTAACTAGTTGCATGCATGCATGTGTATACTCTATATATTTATATAATATATCATAGTATTACACATTAACATATAGGTTACCTATAATATATGCTTACACATAGATGAATAGGAAAGGGGCACATGTGAGGGTGTTGTGTGTGTGGCATTAGGCAGAGTTATACTTCTAGTTACATGCATGTATACATCCATACATACCTATCTTCATATATTCATTTATACATTTATTTACCTACTTTCATCTATACATTTATACATGCATACATACATATTTACATACACACACACATATAGACATAAGACAGGTTTTTGAGATTGGTTTGAAGGGCTATTATGGGACAGGAATTTGGGACAAGTTTGGGGTTGCTAAGGGCTGTTTCATGACAGCTAACAAGGGAGTTAGGAGGGTATACATGGGCTGTCATTTGGGGACAGCCATGTAGGCTAATATGGACAGCCAAATGATGGTTGTTAGGACTGTTATGGACAGCCATGAATGGGTGTTTTAGGGACTGAAACATGGGGTGAATTGTGGCTATGTTAGGACTTGAAATGAAATGGTGTTGAGGACTGTTTTTGAGGCAAAAGGGGACAGGTTAGTAATAGTCCAAGGGGACTGAAATGAAGGCTAACAAGGGGGGTTTAGGACAGAAATGGCTGTCAATAGGTCAGCCACAATGGTCTAAAACATGGGCAGTAACATGGGTGTTCAAAGGGACTAGATGAGGACTGCTACTAGGCTGTGCCAAGGGTGGTTTTTGTGGACTGATTTATGGACTAACTAATGACAGGTTTTGTGGAGAGCCATTGGCTGGAATTTGAAGTAAGGGGGACATCACATAGCTGTGGGTTAGAGAGCCAATTGGACAGGTATTTGGGGACATACATGTGTGTTCATGTGTGTGTATTAAAAATAGAAACCTATGTATGTGTGTAAGAACCTGTGTGACTGAGTGACAGGAAATGAGTTAAGGAAAGGAAATCAATGTCAGGATTTATGGATGCTCAGGTGCGTGTGTGGCATGTAGAGTGTTCAGGTGTCTAAATAATGAAATTTGAAAACAAAACAACCATGTAATCCCAGTTACGTACACTCATATTCTCAGTTATCTACAACCCAAAACTCATGTTTAAGAACAGGAACCCAATGACAGTTTAGTCATTGAAACAATTCATTCAGTTTTCAGTAATTGAAAACAGTGCATGGGTATCCTGTGTTAGTACAAAACAGTGAATGATATTAGGAAGGTGTAGTGTTAGGCAATGTGTGTAATAAAACTTGTGTACAGTGTCATTCCTGTGTCAAATGGGAATGTCAGTGAGGGATACATTTGTGTGAACTTGTGTGTACAGTGGAAAATAGGAAAAACAGTGAAATAGGAATTCAACTCAGTTTTCAAGTTTAAGAATAACTTTTGATAGTTTATTAAGGAATGAAATAGATCATTCTAATTCAGGTATTGAGAAGAAATCAATTAATTACATTCGAATCAACTCTAATGCCTAAATTCTATTCCTCAAATCAAAAACCTATTAGAATGTAACATTGAACTAAAACATGAACTATTAATTATGTGAGATCACTTGATAGCTAAAAAATCAATTAGAAATCAGATTTCAGAAATAAACATTAAACCAATGTATCGGAAAAAACCCTTTCGAACCCAAAAAAAATGTGGAAAAATCTAATTAAATACAAATCAAATGTGCCAACATGAAGTACACATGTGTACGTGTCCTAGGGGAGTGCTCTCGTGTCCACACAAGTAGACACGAGGTGTCCAAGCATGTAATTTAGCTAGTGTCAAAACTGTGCATTGGGCCGCCTCGTGCTGCCATGTCGAGTCCAATAGGACTCGACACACAACACGAGAAGGGTAGTGTCCGTGTCCAGTATTAGAGTGGGTCTAGGGATAGGGAATAGATACCCTGAATCGGGTCTAGACCATGTCGTGTCCGAATTAATCGTGCGTATCAGACGCGATTTTCGTGCGTGTGCACACAGTGTCAAATCTGTGCGCGTACGATTTCTCACCGTGTAGTGAACCATATGCTCCCAAATTTTGGGAGCATAGTGTCAGTGATAGCCCCAACCTTCCCACAAAAGTTTGTGTCCCGACGTGTCCTATATTGTAAAATATTGTTCCCGAGATGCAGGACACTGCATGCTGTCCAGAACAGCAAGTTCGTGTCCCCGTGTGGACACGACACAACACGAAAACCATAGATCAATGACACAAAATCAAACACTACACCTAGCACTACAAATTCATTCAAACACATTTCAAAAATAATAATAAAAACATGAGTGTGGCATTTCATCAAACACCTGCGCACATAACATGATACGTGTCCGATACGGACACCAAACGGACACGAATCGACACAAAACCAATACCTACGGCTAGGGGACACCTAGGGCTTCCTATTCATGCAAAGAAATCGAAAATCTATGGAAGGAATAGGAAGTTACCTATATGTGCAATTTACATGAAAAAGCTTAAAAAGGGGGTGGTTCTTCTTGATGGCCAAGTGCTCCAAATTGGTCCAAACCTGAGATTTCTCTCCATGGACATGAAATAGAGCTGGATTAGGAACTAATACAAAAGAATAGAGTGGAAAAGGAATTAAAATGAATAATCTATGGGTTGGGAAAGAATGGACAAACCTCTTTCTTCAAAACTTGGAGAAATTAATAAAAGAGGCAAGAACAAATGGAAGAGGCATTAAATAGGGTGTGAAACCCTAGGTTGGCTGCCATGGGTGGGCTTGTTGGGGTTTGGGCTTAAGTCATGGGCCTATGGTTCAACTCACAAGTCATTAAATCACAAATCATGCATTAAACCATAAGTCATGACGTAATTTCACTTAAGTAATCCTTCCTACCTTAAACTAATTCCTAATGACTAAAAGTAGGTTAACTAGAGTTAGACTAGGGTCACCAACTAGGGTTAGTTTCTAGGTTAGTCTACAAAGTCTCAACTAGTCAAGACTAACATAACACATAGCAATATTTAATTAATATTAAATTGACACAATTTCCCATAAATCATAATAAATTCAAATAAATCCTAAAATGACCAAAATACCCTCTAGGCTAAAATGTACTAATTAAACATCCTAATCACATGGCTAGGCTCTAGGACAGACAGTCTCTACGGTTACACTAGTCAAACACCAAAATCAAAAGTCATGATTTAAATAGTTTTAAAATGATTAAAAAAAATCACTAAAAATTATATTAAAATTTTAAATACCATAATTGAATAAATTAAAATAAAAAATTTCAAAATTACCCTCATTCTAGAAAACTGGGTGTTACAATCCTACCCACCTTATAAAAATTTTGTCCTCGAAATTTAGATGATCGCACCCCCTTCTAGGTCAAGCATAGTCAAGGGTCAATCACGAGTCAATTTTCTCGACATCCTAGTACTTGGTCGTCAGCTGGTCAACTTCCTAGGATTTTACCTATGCTAGCTACCTAGTGTTGGCAACTAGAATTTAGCAAAAGAGAAACTCTATAATAGACTAACTCTTAACCTTCCAAATCCTATCAGGTCACCCATAACTAATTACCCACAAGCTAAGCACACCAATCCCAAATACCACACACACACACACACACACACACACACTATATATATATATATATATATATATATATATATATATATATATATATATATATATATATATATATATATATATATATATATATATATATATATATGCTCAAGAACAACAATCCATCACATATATCCTAAATATATCATCTATATATATAGACCTCTTAGTCTTGGGTGAAACTACAACTATACTCAAGGACAGGCTCTAGTCATAGGTGCCTCACTGGAAAAAGTAAAGGAAAGTAATAATAATCATCAAGGCTGTAAGGCATACTAACATCCTATATGTAACTGGTTGATGTTATAGATAACAGGAGAATTATCTGCAATGGGTTACTATTCTAACACCAATGCTAACTATCACCTATATGGTACATACACTCTAAAAGTCATCATATCATTATACTATGAAGGAACAACCTATGAACAAGCTCTCCAAAACTAAATATCCCTACTCCTAAGTTATTTACAGCAACAGAAGGGTATGATGTTTAAAACCTTCTCAAGAGACAATCTGTTAATCATATGCGTCTGTCCAAAATCATGTTGTCCAGAGTCTTCATCATGCTAGTGAGCAAGGCTACGATAATCACAGAGTCCTCGACTAAGGCACATACCTCTATGTTCATGGTATTTAAAATTTTCGTATTGCCGCATGCGACAGCAAAAATCTTAAATTTTCACACCCGAGAAATACGTCCAAAATCTGACTATATGTCCTCACTATGCCAGCTAACATGACTATCGAAGATTCTAGATCCCATAACTGAGGTGACCTAGCCCATATGATTTTTTAGAAGAAAAACAAACATAACAAAAGAGCAACATGACAAAATTAATCAATCAGCAAGGAACAGATGGAATCGAATCTCAAGATAGTTATAAGAGGCAATTGTGGGAATGGAATCGAGAAGAACAAAACTTGCAGCAAGATCTCTAATGGTCTGTGCATCCTCGACTGTCCTGACGATAGCTCGCCTTGTTGGTTCCCCCTGGTCTGCTGCTGATGCTGCATGAACCGCTGTTGCTAAAAGAAATCGAAAATGACGAGAAAAAGTCTCTGTACAGAGAGGGGTGCACCTCCAATGTAGTAGAAACGCCAACCTGAGTCGGCATAACAGGAGCTGCGGTCTCGAGGCCCTGATGGACAGGACGAGAGGTGGCCAGCCTCTCGATAGTATCCCTCGAACCGAAGCGATGAGATCGTGTCTTCATAACCATCGTGAAAACAGATCAAAACAAGAAGCAATTTCTGAGAATGAAGTGAAAATTCAAAGGAGGATAGTTTATATTCAAGGGAAGTCAGTAAGCAATAATTTTAGACAAAAGGAATCTGATTAAGAGTTTTTTCTAATGTGATTGAGTACCTCCAAAAGATATCCTAATCCTACTGCAGGCTGTAGTGATACTCTAGTTCGAATACCACTACATAAACTCGACCTGCATGGGCCACCACTAAAAACGTGTCACGACCCATACCAACCGTGAGGGTACGAGTACGTAACAGCGCCCAGCCTACGCCGCAGTATCGATGGTAGAATGCTGTTCTAGGATCATGAACTATAATTACATAACATGAATATACTCTCTAAAAGGAGGCCAACACAGAGGTACAACTCAATCACAATCTAAGGTAGAATGTAGCACAATGGAAATAGATAAGAAATCCTCAACTGAGGTACAGTAGAATGAAATAACAGAGTCTCAACAACTACCAGTCTCAACATCTCTAAAATATACAACTCTGAAAATAAAGACAACAGCTAAACACGAAAAGAAAGAACAGTCTAAGCTATCAACACTATGCAACGTATCATCCTGAGCAGCTGCCTGAACCTCGCCAGGGGTCCAGGTCGCGAGTGTCATCTAGGCAAGCTCCAAGTAAGGGGTGCAGGGTTCCTCATCATCCCTGTAAAATTTTCAACAGGTCCAGTCAGGACATGAGCGAGCACAATACATCTCAATAGTTCATAGCAGGTTAGAAAATATAATCATGTAGTAAAGTAAGATATAGATACTGAAGAAATACAAGTATGTAAACAGAGAGAGAGAACTGTAATAGAAATATCTACTATACGTAAAGAGCTACCAGTGACTAGTGATTTAGAGTACAAGTCGACATGTGAACGGCTTGATTTGTACATGGCTATACTAAAGAGGCGTACATGGCTATTCTACTTTGGAATTGTTCACATGGCTATTTATACTTCCCCGTACCCCCAATCAGTACACAAGGATCCAACCAGGTTATGTTATGATTCTATGTAACAGCCCCCGAAGGGTGGTAAGCCCCCGAAGGGTGGTAAGCCCCCAAAGGGTGGTATATAGTAGTCCCATAAATAGGGATTCTGAAAAACCCAATAAATGGGATAAGGATTCAAAGAAGACTCTGTGATCATAAGAGTATATGTCACAAGTGATCAAAGAACCAAATGAAGCATAGTGATACGCCATGTAAGTTAAACGCACAGAACATAGAGTACCCGATGCTTCCTGAAGGGATAACATCTCAGAAAGGGATCCATATTGTACTAATCCGTGTGACCAACGTGACAGTATCAAGTAAAGTAATTTAATGTAGGAAAATAATTCTAAGCAGAATATGAAATGATCAGAGAATGTACTCGCCTCGTATCTGAATGTCTGAAGTAAATGTACTGTCCGAGATGAGGTACCTGACTCCTAGTTAGAGCAACACAAGTCTAGATGTATACAGAGGGTGATATATGAAATGTACAATGCATCTGCATGCTGTCTAGGTCAAACTAGACCAAAGTCAACTCTCGGTCAACTCTAGTCAACTAGACTAGTCAAACTAGGTCAACTAGGTCAAGTCCTAGTCCAACAAGTCTAATAAGTCTCACTAGGCCTAACCAAGCCTAGTCTAGCAATCACACACCAATCACAAGGCTATACAAGCCAAACACAAGCCACACATCAAGGCACATTCATATTTAGCTATTTATCATGGAATTTATATATGGCTATATGTATATATGATTTCATATTACGATAAGAGAAAATTAGAGAGGGAACTAGCATGTAAGGCTATGTGTGTGAACATGGAGGTGAAATGGAAGGCATAGGCTATACTATCTATATGTTAATTACATATCAAGCATGCTAACACAAAACATATATCTATGCATACATTGAAACAAGTAAATTAACTAGTTGCATACATGCATGTGTATACTCTATATATTTATATAATATATCATAGTATTACACATTAACATATAGGTTACCTATAATATATGCTTACACATAGAAGAATAGGAAAGGGGCACATGTGAGGGTGTTGTGTGTGTGGCATTAGGCAGAATTGTACTTCTAGTTACATGCATGTATACATCCATACATACCTATCTTCATATATTCATTTATATATTTATTTACCTACTTTTATCTATACATTTATACATGCATACATACATATTTACATACACACACACACATATAGACATAGGACAGGTTTTTGAGATTGGCTTGAAGGGCTATTATAGGACAGGAATTTAGGACAAGTTTGGGGTTGCTAAGGGCTGTTTCATGACAGCTAACAAGGGGGTTAGGATGGTGTACATGGGCTGTCATTTGGGGATAGCCATGTAGGCTAATATGGACAGCCAAATGATGGTTGTTAGGACTGTTATGGACAGCCATGAATGGGTGTTTTAGGGACTGAAACATGGAGTGAATTGTGGCTATGTTAGGACTTGAAATGAAATGGTGTTGAGGACTGTTTTTGAGGCAAAAGGGGACAGGTTAGTAATAGTCCAAGGGGACTGAAATGAAGGCTAACAAGGGGGGTTTTTAGGACACAAATGGCTGTCAATAGGTCAGCCACAATGGTCTGAAACATGGACAGTAACATTGGTGTTCAAAGGGACTAGATGGGGACTGCTACTAGGCTGTGCCAAGGGTGGTTTTTGTGGACTGATTTATGGATTAACTAATGATAGGTTTTGTGGGGAGCCATTGGCTAGAATTTGAAGCAAGGGGGGACATCACATGGCTGTGGGTTAGGGGGCCAATTGGACAGGTATTTGGGGACATACATGTGTGTTCATGTGTGTGTATTAAAAATAGAAATCTGTGTATGTGTGTGAGAACCTGTGTGACTGAGTGACAAAAATGAGTTAAGGAAAGGAAATCAATGTCAGGATTCATGGATGCTCAGGTGCGTGTGTGGCATGTAGAGTGTTCAGGTGTCTAAATAATGAAATTTGAAAATAAAACAACCATGTAATCCCAGTTACCTACACTCATATTCTCAGTTATCTACAACCCAAAACTCATGTTTAAGAACAGGAACCCAATGACAGTTTAGTCATTGAAACAATTTATTCAGTTTTCAGTGATTGAAAACAGTGCATGGGTATCCTGTGTTAGTAGAAAACAGTGAATGATATTAGGAAGGTGTAGTGTTAGGAAATGTGTGTAATAAAACTTGTGTACAGTGTCATTCCTGTGTCAAATGGGAATGTCAGTGAGGGATACATTTGTGTGAACTTGTGTGTACAGTAAAAAATAGGAAAAAGAGTGAAATAGGAATTCAACTCAGTTTTCAGGTTTAAGAATAACTATTGACAGTTCATTAAGGAATGAAATAGATCATTCTAATTCAGGTATTGAGAAGAAATCAGTTAATTACATTCGAATCAACTCTAATGCCTAAATTCCATTCCTCAAATCAAAAACCTATTCGAATGTAACATTGAACTAAAACATGAACTATTAATTATGTGAGATCACTAGACAGCTGAAAAATCAATTAGAAATCAGATTTCAGAAATAAACATTAAACCAATGTATCAGAAAAACCCTTTCGAACCCAAGAATCATATGGAAAAATCTAATTAAATGCAAATCAAATGTGCCAACATGAAGTACATATGTGTATGTGTGCAAGGGGAGTGCTCTCGTATCCACACAAGTGGACACGAGGTGTCCAAGCATGTAATTTAGCTAGTGTCAAAACTGTGCATTGGGCCGTCTCGTACAGCCATGTCGAGTCCAATAGGACTCGACACACAACACGAGAAGGGTCGTATCCATGTCCAGTGTTAGAGTGGGTCTAGGGCTAGGGAATAAATACCCTGAATCGGGTCTAGACCGTGTCGTGTCCGAATTAATCGTGCATATCAGACGCAATTTTTGCGCGTGTGCACACAGTGTCAAATCCGTACGCATGCGATTTCTCAGCGTGTAGTGAACCATATGCTCCCAAATTTTGGGAGCATAGTGTCAGTGACAGCCCCAACCTTTCCACAAAATTTTGTGTCCCGACGTGTCCCATACAGTAAAATATTGTGCCCGAGATGCAGGACACTGCACGCTGTCCAGAACAGCAAGTTCGTGTCCCCGTGTGGACACGACATAGCACAAAAACCATAGATCAATGACACAAAATCAAACATTACACCTAGCACTACAAATTCATTCAGACACATTTCAAAAATAATAATAATAACACGAGTGTGGCATTTCATCAAACACCTGCGCACATAACATGATACGTGTCCGATACGGACACCAAACGGACACGAATCGACACAAAACCAATACCTACGGCTTGGGGACACCTAGGGCTTCCTATTCATGCAAAGAAATCGAAAATCTATGGAAGGAATAGGAAGTTACCTATATGTGCAATTTACATGAAAAAGCTTAAAAAGGGGGTAGTTCTTCTTGATGGCCAAGTGCTCCAAATTGGTCCAAACCTGAGATTTCTCTCCAAGGACATGAAATAGAGCTGGATTAGGAACTAATACAAAAGAATAGAGTGGAAAAGGAATTAAAATGAATAATCTATGGGTTGGGAAAGAATGGACAAACCTCTTTCTTCAAAACTTGGAGAAATTAATAAAAGAGGCAAGAACAAATGGAAGAGGCATTAAATAGGGTGTGAAACCCTAGGTTGGCTGCCATGGGTGGGCTTGTTGGGGTTTGGGCTTAAGTCATGGGCCTATGGTTCAACTCACAAGTCATTAAATCACAAATCATGCATTAAACCATAAGTCATGACTTAATTTCACTTAAGTAATCCTTCCTACCTTAAACTAATTCCTAATGACTAAAAGTAGGTTAACTAGAGTTAGACTAGGGTCACCAACTAGGGTTAGTTTCTAGGTTAGTCTACAAAGTCTCAACTAGTCAAGACTAACATAACACATAGCAATATTTAATTAATATTAAATTGACACAATTTCCCATAAATCATAATAAATTCAAATAAATCCTAAAATGACCAAAATACCCTCTAGGCTAAAATGTACTAATTAAACATCCTAATCACATGGCTAGGCTCTAGGACAGACAGTCTCTACGGTTACACTAGTCAAACACCAAAATCAAAAGTCATGATTTAAATAGTTTTAAAATGATTAAAAAAATCACTAAAAATTATATTAAAATTTTAAGTACCATAATTGAATAAATTAAAATACAAAATTTCAAAATTACCCTCATTCTAGAAAACTGGGTGTTACACATAACTTTGTTATTGTTCATTGCCGTGCGGGCTACAATATGACTCGATTACAAAATAAGCGCTGATGAGATAATCGTTCCATACATTACATCCCCATTTACAAGCAAAACTTTTCATTCGACCTGGTATCGTAGGATTCGAGACCTCTCTTCTTCTGGACTGAATGTGGAGTCTTCAAAAGGATTCAAAACAATCCTTCAATACACGGATGAGACTTCAAATGTACTTGCGTTGCCTTGAGCTTAAGTGGCACACCCTTCTTGGTTCGGGGTACCTGTGGAGAACGAGGATCAGTACATTACACTTTGTACTGGTGCGTGGCAATTTAATTCCATACTCTCATTTGGTTGAAGAGTTTATATAACTTAGTTTGTTATCTTTCTAACCATCCTAATGAATTTCAGACAAGCATATGACAGGCATAATATAAATTATGCTAGAACTTATCCATGGCAGAGTATGCTATGCAATGTGAGACTTACCATGTTCTTTCTTGTCGATTTTTATCGCTAGCATAGAGTGTGCAAATTTATGTGTGATTGGTCACTGACACCACAAGCCATCTTGGACTTATAACTTTTTTAGTCGGGGCTCTTTCAACGCAAGTAGCGAGCCCCACTGAAAGACCCAGCCTAACCCGTGCTATTATCCAGCACATCTATACCATATTTTCTCCTAGGCTGAAGCGGTCCTGTGGCCCCAGGGTGCCATTCGAGGAAACTTTTACCTTGTCGATAAGTTGTCCATGACTGTGCTGGACTAATTTAGTTTACTCAAGTAGGGTCTATATTTTGATGCTTAACCATTTTTATCGTGTCCTGCCTTATCGTGACATCATTAATCAATGAGTTTATCTTTTGTTTAACGCAGTTCTACATCATAAATTGCATAGCAAGCTTATAGTAGTTTATAGAACAAGCAGATGTATCCGTGCTTTTGCATCTAACATTTTATCTGCAACGATGCTATTGATGGATTTAAGAAGGGGTCAAGGGGAGAAGCACCTTGATTTTGCTTGAGGCGAGAGACTGGTTGGCTGCGCGAGATGGCGCCTACGTGATCACCTAAAATCGTATAAGCAACTGATTAGAACACTGTGCTATTCAAGAAGTTCGATACAAATGCGAAGTTCAAAAATGCAAGCCATAAAAATTATCGAAAACATTCATGAAAACGCATTCACGAAGACCAAAGCCAAAGAGCAAGTACGGCATGAAAAGCAGAGCAACGAAAGGTCTCTCCCGACTCAACTGTAGAGTCTATCCTCGAGGTGCAATTCGCTGAATATAGGACTTGATTCTGAAAAAGCATTTCCATAACGAGAAAATGATCTTAATTCAATCATTTTCGTTCGACCAATTCAATCGATCCCGATCTATCAGTTCCAACTGAATCGGTAGCGACAATGTTCCTTTCTTGCGCACCCCGTAGGTGGAAATAGGGCACGATGTAGTGACGAGGCACTACAGTCCTCTCCATCCAATGAACTAAGAATCTATGTCAGTCTAATCAAAAAGAATAGTAACGATCATAAGCTATCATTAGCCTATGGTAACAAGTCGAGAAACAATTAACCATATCATGCATGCAATGGCTCTTTGTGTTGTAGTCTATGTAGTACCCACCCCACTCAGTTCAACAAGATGAATCTATAGACACAACAGCATTCGAACTTGGCTATGTAGTAACTTGATCCGAGTTTCACTCAGTCGAGGCAAGTCCTTGTTTAGGTGGGTGGCTTCGGTGAACTCGTCTATTCCTTACCTTCACACTTAATAAAATAGATTTTTTTTGTTTGTTGAAAGTCGAAGGCTTGATGCATGCTAATAAAAGAGATGAACCCACATAGCTAAGAAAATAATCTTATTCTGTTTTAGATATACGTAGAATATGGAAATGTTAAACTTCTTGCCTAGATTCACATTGTGTTTTTAAATTGGCACTTAGTTTTTTGATTCCAAGAGTTGGATAAAGTAGAAGTTTTTTATATTGTCACATAGACTATCAATTTGTTGTCATATTCTATATGTTTCCACGGTTTAAGTGTTGGTTATAGTATACAAGTTCCAACGGTTTTAATGCTTATTATAGCACACACGTTTCTACGGGTTTAATGCTTGTCATAGCATGCACGTTCCCATGGTTTCAAGGCTTGACATATCGAGTATAGCACAATTTGTGGTACTTTATGGAACACAGTTTTGTTCAAGTAACCAGGAGGGCCATCAAATAGTCATTTATGAGTCGAAGATGGAAAATATGAAAACATGAAAAGTTCTCGGGACCGTTGATTGTCGAGGCAGTCCCTGGTTTAGGAGCTGCATAAAAATGTGGAAAGTAAAGATGAATGTTTTAGAAGTATAGTAAGTTGAGTAGAGTCTTGCATGGTCATTGGACAACTTGTGTATAAGGGCAATGTTTCTTCGGACGGTATCACAGGGCCATGGAACCGATTAGGCCTAGGATGAAACATGATAGTTGTGCTACGTTTTAGCATAGGTGATTCAAAGACTTCAACGGGGCACTTCCTGCACTAAAAGGGTCTCATCTGTACCAAACGATAAGTCTAGGGATAATTTGTCATGCTAGTGACCTTCATATAGATTGATTCGGCGTGGTAGCGACAATTCGCGTGCATGTCATAGATTGAGTGAATGAGTGGATACACGGCACATAACAGAACTATTGTGCCAAAGATTTGGCTTCTGCAGAGATATGCTTGTGACAACCATTCTTATGTTTATACGATGATTAGCTTCGCGTCGTTATTATGTTGCAGATTTGAATAAAGTAGTGATATTATGTTTAGATAGTGTAACTACCTCGATTCGAATTTATGCCCTTAAAAAATTTTAGGTTATAAAATTATTTTTAGAATATTTATTCAGATTTATTTAGTAAACTTTTGATTAGAATTATATTGTTTATTCTAAATTAAGTTTATTATACTATGATTTTTTGTTGGATATTAACTATATTTTATCTAAAAGATTTGTGGCCTCTATTGACTTATATTCGTATTATCAGGACACAAGACGTGGGGGAGTCGATTCTCGGTTATCTAGGTATAGGTTAATTCTTAATTTTGAAATTCAATTGATGGGCATTAGTCTTAGTGTCGAATGTGCGCAGAAATGGTAAATGACCATCAGGTGTCAGGTGGCGTATATAGTTGAACATTTGAACTACTGATCGTTGATTTAGGGGTGGTGTTGAGCTTAGGCTAGCATAGTCCAGAGTATCCTAAGTTTTATAGGACGATTCAGTTTAGCTATGGGTTATGGTCGAATTTTTGGTTGTTGTTGATGGATTGTACTTATGTTGCTATACTAAGTAGCTGGACAATGAAACTATGCTAGAGTAAGTTTTAGACCAATTGTGGGCCTTAGTAAGCCTATTAGGCTTTACTCCATGCAATACCAATATTCTAGTGTGTTGTTGTTTTCCATAAATAAATTCACTTTATTTATTTTGTATCTGAGAAAATTACAACTGTAGGAATCTAATCTAGAAGACGATTACTTTATCCCTTGGACGATGCGATGAAGAAAACTCGAACTTTGAAGAACTTGGACAACAACTGGGCAATCTCTCTGTTCTCTCTGAAATTGACTGTAGTCTCTGATGAAGATGAAGAAACTCTCTTTTATAGAGTTCAGGATAACTGTCCTTAAGCATACGCTCAGGTAGTTACTTGACGTGTGCATAACTGCAGGGACGCGTGGCAAATTCTGATGGAGACACATTAGCGTACAGTTGAAAGTAGTGGAGCATATTCAGGAGAGATTGATGGCATGAATGCCACGTTGCATAACTTCTGAAGAAGTGGATAACTGAGTGCAGGACACGTGAGAACGTGTGTTAACTGCACGTTGAAAATTATTCTGGACACAACTGCTGTGACACGCTGCCTTAGAAGAAGAGTCATACGCTAGCTTTTGAAAGCACATGTCTTGCGTACGCTGACTTGGACAGCATAGAACCATATAAAGCTGATACGCTCACATTATTGACAGGGAGTCGTATGGAAACTATACGCTCATTTAACAAGGAGTCGTATGGAATCCATACGCTCATTTGGTTGGCAAGGAGCCGTATGGAATCCATACGCTCACTTGGTTGGCAAGGAGCCATATGGAATCCATACGCTCACTTGGTTGAGTCGTATGTTTGAATAAGTAGACACGTGGCATGTTTGAATAAGTAGACACGTGGCTATCATCAATCTTCTTTGATACACCATATCTTCCAATAACTGACAAAATCTTCTCGAGCGTCGTGATTGCGGATATGATGGCTGACAGACTGTCAAAACTGACAGTAATGATGGCTTTTACATTTATGAGAGATGCTGAGCTGTCCTCGTAAAAGACAAAACTGACTCTTCGAAAACCTATACGACGGCTAGTCTTCATTGAACAGCTGTCTTTGCACGAAAGACGAAGTGTCAGATTCCTCCTTTATTAAATACATGCTGTGCTGTCATCTCAAGAAATATTAAAATATTTACTGAGCGTATGGCCTTGACTGAGCGTATGGCCTTGAGCGTATGACTTGGACTGAGCGTATGGCTTTGAGCGTATGACCTGGACTGAGCATATGGCTTTGAGCGTATGACTTAGACTGAGCGTATGGCTTTGAGCGTATGACTTGGACTGAGTCTTATGTCAACGTGTCATAATTTTCACACCCTACAAGACCCCCTTCAAAGTTTTCGAACTTTATGAATTTCAAAAGTTCGAAATTACTTTGAACTTTAAAGTGAGAATAAGTCCTGACATGCTGGCATGAGTTTGTTATCTTCCTCAATATCAGTGCAAATCTTTAGGGATTTTGTTTAAAGAATATCCGCCGTTTGAACTTCTTCCTTTCTTCTATAAATAGGTCTTCCAAAACCTATTTTATTTCTTTACCATAGCTTTTGCTTTCGAGAGAGAAAAGTGCTTTCAGAAACTCAAAATCCTTCTTCCCCTTCTTCGTCTTCGACTCAACCTCCATTAATGGCGCCCAAAACTGATGCTTCTGCGAAAGGAAAGGGGAAAGCCCCTGAGGAGTCGTCTCATCCTGCCATCGACACTGCCACCACCAAGAAGACGGCCAGTCAGCGTATTTCACGCAGTGAACGGCCATTGAAACCTCTTTATGGTGAGGACGAAGATGATGAACAAATAACTATTCCCTTTTTAGGGCTCTGGTTTAGAACAAAACTCAGAAAATGTATCCCTCTTTAGGGTCAATACGTCAGCAAATACGCTTCCCTCTTTAGGGTTTAGCCGTATTCCATGTTTTTCGTTTTTACGAAAAATATGTTTGGAGCGTATATCTGTAAGATACGCGTATGATAGAGATATCAAAATACGCTATCTTAAAAGAATATGCTATGGTAATTTGTCTCATTGAAATACGCTAACTCCTGTGTTAGCGTAATTTTTGATGATCATCTTGTCAACCATACGCTGATACGCTCAAACTGATCATAAACTGAACTTTTAAAATCATTCACTTAAGATAAACTGAGCATATACTGAACCTTGAGTCTGCCATACGCTTAAGGAAAACTGAGCGTATGTTGAACCTTGAGTCTGCCATACGCTTAGTAAAAATTGAGCGTAAGTTGAACTGTACGCTTAGTAAAACTGAGCGTATGTTGAGCTATACGCTTAGTAAAACTGAGCGTATGTTGAGATGTACGCTTAGTAAAAACTGAGCGTATGTTGAGCTTTATCCTCTCTTGACGTTGAAGATTTCTAATACTTTATTCTTCATTTGCAGTGGATATTCTAGCTCAGGAGGCAGAATTTGAAGGAAGTGTAGAAAATAACTATAGAAGTGATCTATCACATGTTCGTTTTCCCCAATTCGACGGACCTTCTACAAAAATAGCTCTTTTGACAAATCAGAAAGATGATACTTTGCTGAACTTGATGAGTGGACTGCCATTACAGAGTGTGGATGGTGTTACCCACTTGAAACCAGCATTCCTTTTTGGAGATGCTATTGACATGAACTCCCAGCCTGCTCTGGACAAAGTATCATACTGTTACTATAGGGATGGTAATGTAAATCAACCAATGTATTTGACTGGCTTGACAAAAAGCATCAATATAGCTCGTTTATTCCATTCGGGTCAACAAAGACAGATGAAGTGGGATATCACTCCATCCCGACAAGCAAAGGCTGGGTGGATCGGATATCGTCAAGGAAGATTCCGCAGTGGTATTGAACCACATGTCACATCTCTGCGAGGACTGCTACCTGCCACCATCCCTCCTGAGGACTCGGCACTGCTGAAGCCAGTCAGAGTCCCAATTTTTGCAAACGAATTTGCTCAACTAAAAAATGCCATATACCCAAAACAGTCTATGAGACTTACCGGCCTGGTGAACCCGGAAAATACTAGATGGACTGCTCTAGTGAGATGGATTCTGCAGAACTTTGGTACACAGTTAAAGGCGATAGGCCTATATGATGCTATTAAGTGTACTGCTTATGGTTTTAAGCCAAACCCGGATCTGTTCTTGGCGTTAGCGGAGAGATATAACTATCGTACTGGCACCTTCATGACCCCAAGGGGCGAGATGGGATTCGCCCTTCATGAAATGGCATATATTTCTCAACTACCAACAGCAGATTTACCATATAAAGAATATATCCCTTTTGTTGATGAAATAAATAAGATTTCTGAAGCCAACCCACTGATTCTTTATGTATTTGAAGAATTGATGTGCCATTACAGTATTTGTAAGGCATTTTATAAAGGACAGGGTGGAGAAGGAGACTCCAACTGTTATTCTTCTAAATAGATGGCCTATTTATTTCAAGGCCGTACTGATGAAGTTCAAAAGAAGAAAAAGACTGAGCAGTATGTCGGTGAATTTAAACCTTTGAGTCAAGCCGAGATTAACAGATTAATCCAGGAGACAAATCATGACGACATTATCGTCGAAGAAGATATAGACACCTACAAGGCCGGTGATAGGTTAGAGACCTATATTAAGCAGGGTGGCCGAGAATTATCTGCTGAAGGTCATCTGGCCAGTTTTATATCTCTCTGGCTAAGAAAGTTTGTAGTACCTAGCATCTGTTCAGCAGACAGGATGCACAGAGGGATTGTCTTCGCAGCAGTCCGTCTGGTTTTTGGGTATAAGATGGATTTATTGACAGCAATGACCTGCCGTCTGAATGCTGGATTAAGGGCATACATAGACAGAATGTTCGAATTGGCAAGAAAGAGCCTTACATCCTTTCCTCGGGTAGAAATGCCCTTTACCTATTTATTTGGATGGCTGCTTCTGCATTTCGAATCTCTTATGAGTGCTGGGATGGCTAGACCAGATGATACCTTTCTGGAAAGGTACAAACACATACCGAAGTGGAGATATGACACTTTGACCGATTACAGAACTATATTAAACAGGGGAGAACTATGGAGCTTCACTTGTGTTCCTCCACCTGTTGGTTATGAGAGCATGCCTGGGAGATTGATTGACGGCATTGGTGCTAATGAGTTGGATGATATCCAACATGAATGGCTAAAGAGAATCAGGCCATCTCATTTAATCTGCCGCCGTGACAACATCACTTATCTAGAGCCATATCTCCCGAGCAGATTTGCTCGACAATTTGGTTACGATCAGTTGCATGTAGGCAATGCAACAACGTATTTTGGTTATCAAGGAGGGTTGATTGATGGTGCCAGAGCTTGGCTATATTACATTGCTAAAGGTACAGGGGCTACCTTTTCTATGCCAGATCCGGTCAGCTATCGGAGAGGAGCTAGAATATTGGCGTCCTATGCCAGATTCTATGTATTAGCTAACACCTTTGATGAAAAATTTAGCATCTCAGGCAGAAGCTTTATTCATGTTAAAAAGAAGTCAACCAAATCAGCCTTGCCTAGAGATTGTCATGACAAAGAAGATCCTCTGGCCACTGATGAAGTTGATGATGATGTTTTGGAGACTTTCTTCTCTGATGACCTTCATCAACCATTGCATGTACCCATCGGGAGTGCTGAAGAGAGTATATCTATTGATAATACCCCGAAGAGGAAGCGGGGTAGAAGTGCTGCTGGTCCTGCTGCAAAAAGAGCTACTCGAGCAGAGACTCGAAGTCGCGGAGGAATTACTATTCCAGGGAATTCTCCTGTCAGAGATGTTGATGAAGCAGGTAGTGATCCAATAGACAATTATCCTACTGTTCCATTAACTAAAAGAATAGGAAGGAAAGTGATAGTTTCAAAAACTAAATCCGTGATTTGTCTGGATGCAGAGAGTCCTACCGATCGTGCTATGCGATTGGCTTCAGAAAGACAAGATGCATTTGATTTTTCTATAAAGACAGAACCTGTTGAAGAAGAGATTCATGAACCTGCTAGGTCTTCCATGCCTTCTGATATAGGCTCAGTTCCACAAATGGCCGATGATGCGCAGGAAATTAGTCAGCCTGCGGTAGAGGCCGAGCATCAGATTGAAACGGCTAATGACTTACTGATTTCGGGAGAATCAGTGAAGGAAGCCACTCCTCTCAATCCAATTGTTGAAGCTTCAAAGAGTGAACAAGTTGACTATGAACCGTCATCTCATTCTTCTGGAGAAGAAGACATGGAAATAGACGATGAATCACCGTCTAAAACACCAATCGATGCACTGAAGACCATTGGTCAACACTCAGGGTTGACACCAGAGCCGGAGAGGCATATAGAAGTTCAAGTTCCGAGTACTTCTGGGGCGGGAAGCAGTGAAATAAATCCCGTATCAGAAAGTACTCTGAACAGACTACGAGCCGGTCTGAATGATCCGAAAGAAACTGAATATGAACAAGCTCCAGGTAATATTTTATTCATCAAAATTTTGTCTTGTCCCTGCTTTATTGTCTTTTGATTTTGATCATGCTTCTTTCATTCCAACAGCTGTAGGAACTGCACCGGCTATGAGTTCTACTCAAGCCCCACTTGTTCAAACTGATGTGGATGAGGGGAGTTCACATCTGCCGAGTTCTCCAAAAGCACTAACTTCAGCTCCAAGAATAGAGGCTCCTCCTGCTCCTTCCCCTATTATTGTAGCGACTCCCGGTTTTGATACAGGGATAGCAAAGATCATGGGGATGTATTCAGATATTATTTATTCGTATCTGGATACATTCTCAAGACGACTTATGAAGGATAAGACTATGCCCTTTTCGAGTCTTCGAGAAGCGACTAGTTTTCCACTTTCAGCTTTGAGACAATCTGGTTATGAGGCTCAATGTGTCTTCTTTGAACATCTCCTAAATGATTTAGAAGCAAACATCCATAAATACTGGGAGATTAAAAAGGAGGACGTTAATTCTCTGACTGCAGCTGAGATTGCTCAATTGGAGAATAAAGCTCAAGCTCAGCACATTGCTCTGACAGAATTCCTCGCTCAGTCTTCCAAAGAGCTAATGGCGAAAGACGAAGAAATAATAAGTACTCGTCAGAATATGGAACGTCTAGAGAAAGATGAAGCGTCAAAAGCTGAAGAGCTTAGAAAGCTGAGGGAAGAGCTAGCTCGTATTCAGGAGCAAATTGCCTCTGTGGAAACAGAACAATCAGAGATTGTTACTAATCATAAATCTGCAGCTGAACGCTGTCAAGTTTTACAGCAGGAGCGAGAATTGATGCAAACCAATCAGATTGAAGAGACCAATCGCCGTAGCTCTATTATTGTAGAATATGACCAACGGATGATTGGAGCAGAAACAGCAGAGCGAATCAAGAAAGCTCATGAAGAAAAGATAAATAATGTAATCGTTCGTATTCAGGAGATAATTACTCCTCCTAAATAGTTCTTTTACATTTTTTATGTACTAAATTTTTGAAATCCAATTGTAATCATTGTTTTGATTCTGATTAAAGAAATGAACATCTTGGCTTGATTTCAATTTTGTGGATAATATTTTTGTAGAAAACATGTTCAGAGGTAAATAATACATGACATATTTCAATAGAATAGAATATACAAATAAACTTTGCAACTCTATCATGATATTAAACCAAGGATTTTTAGTTTAATACTGATTAGAGAAAACAGAATTCCGATATAAAGATATCTTTAGATTCTATTTTTCATGATCTTTGGACTCGGAAATCAAAAGATGAGATATCATTTTCAGAGAATAGAAAATATGATACATAGAAAATTCAGAGGTAATATGGACATGATTTTCTATACAAGATCTTTATTAAGTCCACTGGGGATCTAATAAAACAAAATATCAAATTCTCTGGGAAGATGATACATGGTGGAATATCAGTTTCCTCTGGGGATAATGATATCGAGATAACTTTTGTAGAGAATAATTTTATATTTGCTGGGGAATGATGAAAATATTATACATAATATTTCTTTAAAAATTTGCCATTGATAGGCATCATTATGACTTTTCCATCCATAGAGGCAAGCTGATATGCTCCGTTAGAGAAGACTTTGTTTACTACGAATGGGCCTTCCCATTTCGCGTTAAATTTGCCTTTGCTCATATGTGTCATGGTCATAGGACGTCTGACAGTAAGGACCAATTCTTCCTTCTGATATGCTCTGACTTTGACTTTCCGGTTAAAAGCCTTTGAGATTCGGGCTTGATACAGCTCGATATTTTGTTGAGCATACAATCGTTTTTCATCTAGAGCTTCCAATTCTTGGAGTCGAAGACGATCATTGTTTTCTGTTGTAAGTTCATTGGAGATTGCAATTCTCAGAGAAGGAATCTGGATCTCAAGGGAAAGAACAGCTTCACACCCATACACCAAAGAAAAAGGCGTACATCCGGTCGCATTGCAAACTGTAGTACGGTAGGCCCATAAACATTCACCAAGCTTCTCGCTCCAGTTGCGTTTGTTGGAAGAAACAAACTTTTTTAAGAGTTTGATGATGGTTTTATTGAAAGCTTCTGCCAATCCATTAGCTGCTGGATTATATGCTGTAGAAGCTAAATTATTAATCCGATGATCGTCGCAGAATCGAGTAAATTTCTGACTGACGAACTGTGGTCCGTTATCATGAATAATACGTCGAGGAACACCAAATCGATAGATGACATGATGTTTGACGAAGTTGATAACACTAGAAGTTTTGACTTCAGATAACGGGATTGCTTCAGCCCATTTGGAAAAGTAATCGATTATTGCTAGAATAAACCGATGTCCTCTTGATGATGGTGGGTTAATAGGACCAATGACGTCTATGCCCCAAGCTTCAAAGGGCCATGATGCCGCTGTTGGGTGTAAGAACTCTGACGGTTGATGGATAAAGTCTGCATGAATTTGACAGGCTTTACATTTCTGAGCATATTGAATAGCGTCAGCCACCATCGTGGGCCAATAATAACCCATACGTCGGATACAATCTTGAAGTTTAGGACCTGGTTGATGGGCTCCGCAAACACCATCATGTGCTTCATGGATTATCTGTTGTGCTTCTTCACCAGCGATACATCGAAGGAGAAGACCGTCGTAGGCCCGACGATATAGTGTCTTCGTCGTATGATTATAATAGAATCTGAGAGATCGACGCCGAATAGACGCTGCTTCACTCGGATTATCAGGAAGTATATCATATAAAACAAAGTCTAGAAACGGGCGTCTTCAGTCTTCAGTTATGGCTTCTGTTTTATTAGAAAAGACATATTCCATAGTAGAATCGGAAGAAGACGAGGACATTTTGTCAAACTTTAATCCAGCATCAAGGTTGAGAGAATTTTTGTCTGGTTTATAGGGAAAAGCCAAGGCCAAATTATTCTCAACACAGAATAGTTCTTGGTTATAAACTACTATCACTTGCTGACGTCTGATTGGTATAGCTAATACAGCAGCAAGATTAGCTAAAGCATCAGCTTCTGCATTATAGGCTCGTCGAACATGTTCAATAAAGAAACCTTCAAAAGATGAGACTATAGAGAGTGCTGCTCGATGATAAGGTATCAAATCCTGATGATGAACTTCATACGTTCCTCTGATCTGATTGATGATAAGCTTGGAGTCTCCATAAACTTCCAAATATTGAATATCTAGATGTTTAGCAAGTTGAAGACCAATGAGCAACGCATTATATTCGGCTACATTGTTTGAACATGATTGATCCAAAGAATAAGCCCTCTGAATAGTTAATCCTTCTGGGGATACAAGAACAATCCCAACTCCAGCGACAATATCGCCGTTAGGACCTATTCTAGATGCTCCATCAAAGAATAGACGCCAGGTAGGAATTTCTTCAGAAATCAGATTTGAATCCAGAACTTCATCTGGGATCTCATCATATAATTTAGAATCTTCTGGAACTGCATGAGCTGCCAGAAAATCAGCAAGAGCCTGTCCTTTAACTGACTTTTGAGGAATATAATGCATGTCGTATTGAGCTAACAAGATTCCCTAATTAGCTAGTCTGGAATTGAGAATACCAGGTTTCTTCATCATAATTCTGATGGGATTCACTCTAAAAATGACATAAATCGTTTGACCGATAATACAATGTCGCATTTTCTGAACAGCAAACATTAATGCTAAGCATTCTTTCTCGATTGGAGAATAACGCGGTTCAGCACCAGTCATTGTGCGACTGAGATAATAAATAGCCTGTTCATGGCCATCTTTATTTTTCTGGGCAAGTAATGCACCAAGAGAATGATCCATGGCTCGAACATATAGAAGGAATGGTATTTCCGAGACGGGAGGTACCAAAATTGGAGGGTTCATGAGATACTGTTTAATATCGTCAAATGCTTTTTGATATTCTTCGTTCCAGACGAAAGATACACCTTTCTTCAGAAGTTTGTTGAATGGTCTGCAGCGTCCTGAAAAGTTGGAAATGAATCTCCTGATATAAGCAATTCTTCCTTGAAATCCTCGTAGCTCTTTTAAGGTGCGTGGAGGACGCATCTCTTGAATGGCTTTGATCTTCTCGGGATCCACGTGTATACCTTTAGCGGTAATGACGAAGCCAAGAAATTTACCACTAGAGACGCCCAGGAAGGACTTAGTAGGGTTCATTTTAAGTTGATGCTGACGCATTAAATCAAAGATAGTCTTCAAATCTTGGATATGATCCTCCTTTCGTCGACTTTTGACTGCAATATCATCAACATAGCATTCGACTATTTTCCGGAGATGTTCGCAGAATATAGTGCTCATTGCTCACTGATATGTTGCTCCTGCATTCTTAAGACCAAACGGTATCACTGTATAACAGTATGTACCGATCGGCATTCTGAAAGAAGTGTGTTTTTCATCATCTGGAAACATTTTGATCTGGTTGTATCCCGAATACCCGTCCATGAATGACATTCGTTCGAAACCACATGTATTGTCGATCATGACATCTGTAATTGGAAGAGGAAACTCATCTTTAGGACAAGCTGCATTGAGATCGCGAAAGTCTATACAGACTCGGATTTTGTCGGTCTTTTTAAGGACAGGAACGATGTTAGCCACCCATTCAGGATGTTGTTCCTCTCGAATAAATCCAGAAGCCATAAGCTTATTAACTTCAGCTTCAATTGCATCCATGATATCCGGACGAAATCGTCGCTGTTGTTGTTTGACCGGTTTAGCATTTGGCATGATATTGAGTTTGTGCATTGCAATCTTTGGATCTAGTCCTGGCATATCCTCATAACTCCAAGCAAAGACATCGATATAATCATGAATAAGCTTGATCATTTCTTGCTTGTCTGTTTCTGAAAGACTTTCACTAATGAATATTGGTTTAGGAGACCCTTCTTCACCAACATCAATTTGGATCAGTTTATCTTCAGTAGGAGGTTCCCTCTGCTCGAACCTGAATTCCCATTGATTATCTAATCTTTGAGCCCATTGTTCCGATTCGGGTGATATTTCAAAATCATCCTCATCTTCATCATTTTTTGTGGGCCACCAACGGAGACCATATTGATAGATAAAATAGAGCGATGGAGATCGCCAATACTCGTGTCAGAATCCCAAGAGAGGGAATCAGAAGACTCAGATCGTTCGTCTTCATCGGATTTTGAATCTTCATGAACGATGTTGATAAAGGAAGTAGGAGCAATGTAACCTAAACCACATTTTGTCCTTCCGTATTTTAATGGAGGAATTCGAATAGGCATTCTTCTTCCTTTTCCATTATTGAGACTGGTTCTAAAGTCATAACCCATATTCTTGATGATATTTTTAGATTGCTGACTGTAGCGACGTAGTTGTAATCTTCCAGTATCGTCGTTTGTGTCATCTTCTTCCAAGTTAGGAGGATTCTGGGGTCCTTTATAAAAGAAGATTGGATTTTCTCCCTTCTTTCTAGCAGGGACCACGAAGTATGATTTTTGTATGGATTCCAATGATACGTCTGTATGAAGAGTTTGAACAACCCCTATAGTTAGTGACTCTAAGCTATCTAGCAATTGTAAATAAGTTTGTACATGATTACAGACATCAATATACTGCAAAGGGGATGCTTCATTAATATTAGATACTGTATTTACAACAGAATGCTGAGCCTTATCAGACTTAGTCAAATTAATGACAAAAGGGGGAGAGGAAGAGCGATCAGAAGTTTTGTTTCGATTAAGATCGATAACAAAAGGCTCAGAAGAGGTGAGCTCCCTTGAAGAAGATCGTGGATAAGTAGTACGTCCACTGACTGGAATGACTAGAGTATCTGGTCTAGCCTGAGAAGGTGGAGGGGGAGTGATACGTCCACTGACAAGAATTATCAGTGAACTTTGTGGAGCTTAGAAAGACGAGACAGTAGTACGTCCACTGACAGGAATTATCAGTGAGCCTTCTTCAGATGATTTAACAGATTGCGGAGGAGTGATACGCCCTTTTACAGGAATAACAAAAGTACCAACTTTTGCTATCTCATCATCATTATCCATAGCTTGTAAGACTTTTGAGTATTCATCTTTGTACATGCGAGCGTCATTGAAGTAAGCTTCAACTCCTTTGAATGGATAGAGATCTGCAACCTCCTTTTGAACTTCTCCATTATCATCAACATATTTGAAGCACTGATGAAGAGTCGAAGGAACGACATTATGTTCATGCAAGAATGGTCTCCCCAATAGAGCATTGTATGAGCAACCATGATTGTCGATGATGTAAAAAGTAACTTTAGTACGAAGATCGCCTATTTGAAATTTGAGGCAAATTTTGCCCAAAGGCTCACTTTTTCCTTGATTGAATCCCAAGATTGTAGTGATAGTGCTGGAAAGACTATGCACAGGTATCTTCAGTGCATCTAGCATAGCTTTTGGCATAATACTGAGAGCGGATCCTGGATCAATCAGTAGACGATCAACCTTCATAGAATCGATATATCCTGTATGATATAAAGGACGGTCATGTCGATTATCCTCTAGCAGTATATCGTCCTGCGTAAAGGTAATGTTTGGAATAAATTCCAATACATTATGGCAATGAGAAACAGATTCTGTTTCCAACTTCTTGAGAAGAGTTAGACAGGTTTCTGCTTGCAGCAGTGCTTCACTTAGAGTTTCTCGAGTCTCTTTAGAGAGGCGTAAGAGCTCGAAGATTAATAATTTAGCTGGGGTATTGGCTAGTTGAGCCAATATATCAAAATTATAAGGCTTTTCAAATCCTGTAGGAGATGACTTCTTCAATGGTTTGTCGAAGCGGACTTGTTGTTTGCCTTTGTCAGCTGCTGTTGGTTTAGAAGGAACTGTCTCAACAGGAACATTTAAAGGCTCTGGTGTTGGAGCTGTAACCGGAGGGACATCAGAAGTTTCTTCAGGAATTTCAGCATAATCTTTCAAATATATTTTCCTGACCGAGTTCCAGCATGAACTTCAACTTCAGATTCTGGTTCAGGGTTTATGGAAACCATGTTGCAATTCTTTATCTTGCTCTTGGTTCTTTTATGTTTGATGAGAGCTTCATTCCAGAAACCAAGGCCAACACGAGATTGATTATGTCTTATGGTGATGGCTAAAGGTGCTCGGAGTCCTTTGCCTGAGTTCAAACCAGGAGCAGTGGCTAGATCATAACCTATCTTCGTCATCAATTCACGAGATTGTGAACTGTATAGATGAAAAGCAGGCTTGTACCTATCTTCAAATTGAGGTACAAATTTTATCTCCGTAGGGAGTGAATTTCCTGCCAAGATGAAAGTAGAGGTTAGATAAAAATCGGGTGTGAAACTAGAAGTCACATTGCATGACTTAGTCTTCCCGAGCTTCTTTTTAGATGATGGAGTCTTCCGAGAAGAAGAGAAAGATGTCTCAAACTCCGTCATTAAATCCGGGTGAATCCACATGATCTCTCCCTTCTTAGTTGTGACAGGAACAAGTCCTTCATTCTGTGCTGGTGGGATATTTACAACTTCGAGAGTTGCTTTGGGGATAGGAACAATCCTATTTTCTACCATTAAGGGAGGGAAGTCACCGAACTGCATTGATATTACATTTGCTGTGACTGTTTTGTCTTTGGGTGTTAGTGTCACAGCTCCTGATTTAATCATCTCTTGAATCTTCCCTTTTAATACATAGCAAGACCGGATTGTATGACCCAGCATTCTATGATATGGACAGTATTTTGGATGATCTGTCTTATTGGCTTCATCAGGCTTTTTAATTTCTGGCAATTGAATCTTATTACCTTTGAGCAAGCATTCAAAGATACCCTGAACATCGTCATCGTCGAAAGAATATTCTTTCTTCGGTCGAGGAGGTCTCTGTTGTTGATTTGTTGGAGCTGGGGTAGCTTGAGTAGTTTTTACCTCATGACTACTGCTTTGGAGATTGACTTCAAGAGCTTCTTTCCCTTTACGATTGTTGGGTCGAGTACTATTGCTAGCACTCTGATTTGATTCCTTGGGAGCCATTTGTACCCCCAGACCCTTGAAGGTCTCAGCACTGACTTCAGCAGCCTTGGCACTGACAATGAAAGAAGGCCAATCTTGGAACTGAGTGGACCCTGTCCACATGCTGATAATTGGTAAGAGATTCGACTTGCAAGTGTCGATAGTAACTGCATCGGGAGTTCCGAGAGGCATTTTGAGGGCTTCTCTTCTGAATCTTTCAATGAAGTCCTCGGTGGTTTCATTATTTTTCTGTTTAATTCTTATGAGGGCTGACATGGTCATGTCATTGAGTCCTTCATAGAACCGTTCAAGAAACATTTGCTTGAAACCAGCAAATGAGGTAATGCACCCATCAGGGAGACTTCTATACCATTCATAAGCCGTTTCTTTGAGACACCCAACAAACACCCGAGTAAGGAGGGCGTCACTTGGTTGCAATTGATCAGTCATTACCTCAAAGTGATTAATGAACTGACTTGGGGAGGTTGTCCCATCAAAGAAAGAGATAGTCGGAGGCTTGTATTTAGGAGGATATGATACCTGCTTCCATTCTATCGGGTAAGGTTGCTTGATACCTAACCTTTGTAAACCATCCTTCTGTTTGAATGCCTCGAATTGAGTTCAGAGATTCCTTAACTCTTCAGTAACAATTCCAGAAGGTTGGGGAGTTGTAACTTGTTGAGTGTAATTGGGAGGAGGGACTGCAGCATATGTACCACCCCCAGCTCCAGACTGACTTGGAGTGGGTTGTACAGGAACATTAGATTGTACCCCCAAAATAGTAGAGGGTTCCGGGTTTGGAACAACAGGAGTATTTAATATAACTGGAGGAGCTGTCTGTTGGACTTGCTGAGTTTGATGCTGAGCTTGCATAAGAGTGTGCATAGCATTCAATGTATCTGCCATAGCTCGCAACTGTTGTTCTAAGGAAGAAATCTTTTGTTCATGAGCTTCGGTGCTAGTTGAAGGTTCATGATTGCCCTCTGCCATGTAAGTAGTAATCATTCGAGGAATAGATGATGAAACAGTCTGTTCTGAATCATCACTGTGTGAATCAGTATCTTTCCTGGGGCTATTTACGGGAGTCAATACTGAAAAGTTGGATTCTCCAAGGAAGTCCTCTGTGATCTCCGGATTACCACTTGGATGAGAAGAAGAAGAGACCCTGGCCAAGGCTCCGGTCCTGGATCGGGTGCCAAGATAAACACCATCTTCAGAGTCTGATATATCATCAGACCGTATGCTACCCCCAATATTTCTGGAGGTCATGTTGACAGAAGCATAAAGAGGTTCATCTTCATCCAACATTGGTTCATACTGAATCCGTTCGAAAACAGATTGTCTTTTTGGTGAACAACAACACTGAATCACAACTCGAGGTTGGAAGTTGCAACCATGCTTTTCATGGCAAATATGAGCAATATCATAGCCTGATGGAGTGTCAATTCTCCGTTTATTTTGCAAATACTCCCGGAGATCTGTAGGAACAGATTGGGAAGTACTTGAAGATAGTTTCTGTGTAGAAACTTGTCTTTTGTTCTTCTGTCTTCTCGGTTCTTGAGTGTATAAAGACTGATTAATTTGAGCCACATAATTTTTGGCATATTCTGCATCAGGGTCTAATATACTTGTCTCAGTGGAATCGAGACGATTCTGATTAAGCTTGTTACGAAGATCCGTAGGAGATCTGACTTTGATATCAGTCTTGGATACTTGTAATTTGCCTTTCTCAGATCGAGAAATTTGGAGAGAAGGAAGATGGGTATTATTTCGACTGGGAGTCGGTAATAATCCATCTTTGGAGGAATTAGCCAAAAGGCGTTTTCTTTTGTTTGATCTAGTAAGAGTACTAGTCAAATTAACTCCAGAAGTAAAGACCTTAGGAGTAGAGGAGTTGACTAAAGAGTCTTTCTCCTTGGTTGGCACAAGATGTGCAAGTTGAAGGGGAATCATTTGTATGTTCTGTGGAAGAGAACCCCCAGCCTGATTTTGAGAAACAGTCAAAGGACTGTATCTGTTAGCATACGCTGACTTCAGTTTGGACTTCTGGTCGTACGCTGCCTTTTTATTAGCATACGCTGGCTTTGGCTTAGCGTACGCTGCCTGATGTTGGCTTTTGTACGCTGCCTTTGCCGTACGCTGCCCTTTAAATGCCATACGCTCAGAGTCATCAATGGCTAAAGAGCCGACTGCTGTCGTAAGAGTAGAGGGAGAAGGGACTTTGACATATCCAGAGATGGTTTTCCTTGTACACGCTGACTTGGTTAAAGAACCAACTTTGTCAGCGTGACTAGGAGAAGCCACTGTTGCCGTGTTCAGAGAAGCCAAAGTGTGCTTAGTTGAAGTTGAAGACGTGTTCTTGTCAGCGTGAGAAGTGACAGAAGCGTCTTGGGCTGTTGAAGAAGACTTAGGGACATAGACAGAGCGTCCCTTCTTCTTGGCAGCAGGAAGAGCGGAGGAAGTAGTGCGGCCCTCCTTCGCCTTGAGCATTTCTTCATAAGCAGATTGGTCGAATTGTACAACCATCGTCTTCTTCGTCGAGCCGATCGACGAAGTATCGCATTGAGTTGTTGCTATCTCGTTGGAGGAGACAACTTTCCCCAGCAGAGTCGCCAATTTGTTTTCCATAAATAAATTCACTTTATTTATTTTGTATCTGAGAAAATTACAACTGTAGGAATCTAATCTAGAAGACGATTACTTTATCCCTTGGACGATGCGATGAAGAAAACTCGAACTTTGAAGAACTTGGACAGCAACTGGGCAATCTCTCTGTTCTCTCTGAAATTGACTGTAGTCTCTGATGAAGATGAAGAAACTCTCTTTTATAGAGTTCAGGATAACTGTCCTTAAGCATACGCTCAGGTAGTTACTTGACGTGTGCATAACTGCAGGGACGCGTGGCAAATTCTGATGGAGACACATTAGCGTGTGGTTGAAAGTAGTGGAGCATATTCAGGAGAGATTGATGGCATGAATGCCACATTACATAACTTCTGAAGAAGTGGATAACTGAGTGCAGGACACGTGAGAACGTGTGTTAACTGCACGTTGAAAATCATTCTGGACACAACTGCTGTGACACGCTGCCTTAGAAGAAGAGTCATACGCTAGCTTTTGAAAGCACATGTCTTGCATATGCTGACTTGGACAGCGTAGAACCATATAAAGCTGATACGCTCACATTATTGACAGGGAGTCGTATGGAAACTATACGCTTATTTAACAAGGAGTCGTATGGAATCCATACGCTCATTTGGTTGGCAAGGAGCCGTATGGAATCCATACGCTCACTTGGTTGGCAAGGAGCCATTTGGAATCCATACGCTCACTTGGTTGAGTCGTATGTTTGAATAAGTAGACACGTGGCATGTTTGAATAAGTAGACACGTGGCTATCATCAATCTTCTTTGATACACCATATCTTCCAATAACTGACAAAATCTTCTCGAGCGTCGTGATTGCGGATATGATGGCTGACAGACTGTCAAAACTGACAGTAATGATGGCTTTTACATTTATGAGAGATGCTGAGTTGTCCTCGTAAAAGACAAAACTGACTCTTCGAAAACCTATACGACGGCTAGTCTTCATTGAACAACTGTCTTTGCACGAAAGATGAAGTGTCAGATTCCTCCTTTATTAAATATATGCTGTACTGTCATCTCAAGAAATATTAAAATATTCACTGAGCGTATGGCCTTGACTGAGCGTATGGCCTTGAGCGTATGACTTGGACTGAGCGTATGGCTTTGAGCGTATGACCTGGACTGAGCGTATCGCTTTGAGCGTATGACTTGGACTGAGCGTATGGCTTTGAGCGTATGACTTGGACTGAGTCTTATGTCAGCGTGTCATAATTTTCATACCCTACAGTTGTCTAGTGAATATTTAGTTATATAATTAGAACAGTTAACAAATGATTATTTAGAAATAGGCAAATGGTTAGTTATGGTTAGTTAGAGTTTTCTTTGCTTTACCCCTAGATCCATTTGGAATTACATGGATTGCCACTCTAAACTTGTGGAACACTCCTCCTTCTTTTCTATTTAATATTGGGGACTCCCCAATATTTAATACACAAAAATATGTTTCTCTCACTCTCTCTGTTGCTGTTCCTCTCCGGACAACCAGTCAACTCCGCTTCTGGCAGCGTCGCGTCATCGCGTCGTCGTCGTGTCCGGTGAACTCCGCCCTGCATTTCCCTGTTCCCCTTTTCTACTGCAGCATCAACCCTAAACCCCTTATCGTCTCGTCCTCACCTCCCTAACCTCCTCTCTATCTCGGCCAACTCTGGCCATCTTTTCGGTCAAACCGAACCTCTCCACCGCCCTCCCAATCTACAACCACGAGATCAGCACCACCACCAATAAACCCAACTGATCCACTCACCTGAGGCCGGCGTCAGCTTAGCCGCACCTCCCGTGCGCTCCATCAGATTCCGACGACGAGTTTCCCGCGCCCTGCCGAGCCGTCGCCATCTGTCAACTCAGTATCCAAATCGGACACCGATCTGGAGGCCGACGCCGGGAAGACCACCCCTACGACACCGTAATCTCACCGCCACAGTATGATCCAGCGGTCGAGAACCCTTGTGCTTTCCGACCGAAAGCTCACCATACAGACCGGTCTGTGCACCGACCGTTCCTGAGAGATGTCGCACCCCCAGCGATGCCGAGCCACGCGCGGCCATCTCGGGTCCATAGCCGCCGCTGGTCCAGAACTGACGACTTATTCAGGATGAACGTTTGTCACACCCAACCGCCAGTCTCCGACCCACGATTTTTCTAATTCCTCCGCCAGATCTAGCATACGATGATGATTCCGACCGCCTCTTCCGGATCTCGATGGCGCCACCGGTCTCACCATGATAGATCCTTCCTTCCCGGCGTCGCTTTCATACCTGGCAAGTCTGGTGCCGCCTCTCCGGTTGTGGGCTTCGCCGATCGCCACGAAGACGATTTCCGAGGTGAAGTCCTCTCCTCCCTTATTCTCACGATTCTTGATATTTTTGGCTGCCGAATCTTTTCTCTCTCCTGCGAAGGAGAGTGGGGGTTTTAAAACAAACCCTATAGAATGTTTGTCGGGCTTTAAGCCCAGTAAAATGTTTGCTAAATTGCTTCTCTGTGTTATTTATTTATTTTTAGTTTAGGGCTGCTGGACTTTTGGGGGGGGCATTGATTAAATATTGATACTATGTTTAAGACTAAGTTAGTTAGCCTGTTGGGCTTCAAGTCCACGATATAGGTTAGGATAAGTATATATTTTTTCTGTAGATGGATCTGAGCTCACTGGGTTGGGTTGGGCTCAGAATCAATTCACTTGTTGGTGATAACTATTTTTGGTGCTGGGCTAGAATTGGGCTAGAGTTGGTTTTGCTAATATTTAATATCATTAATATGGTTATATTTTAGATAAACAACTATTCTAAAGTTTTATTTCAAACTGTTTTGCTAAAATATTATTTTTGCTAGTCAAAAATTTGGTTTGGTAACATATTGTATTTAACTACTATTGTTTTATTAAAATCTATTTCTAACTCTATATGATTACTAATATGCTAAGTTGTGATAGATACTTTGCTAGTGATATTTTGTAATGATTTATGTTGAAGTTATAGTTAAGGTATTTTACAGCTATTTATCTTGATTAAAGTTAGAAAAATATAAGTATTTCCTAAAACTATTGTTAGCTAGTATAGTTAGCTAGAATATATAAATAATGATTTTAGCATGTTAGCAAATAGCTAGTCAATGTCATTAATAGATTCTAACCTATTATTTCCCAAATTGCTTCTAGGTGACATAGCGATTACTACTTTTCTATTCCCGATCATCCAAAGCGAGGCAAGTACACCGACTCGAATCCCTTTACTCTGTATTTCTATCTTGTTTCATGTTCTCATATTGAAATGTCATACACACGATTGTTCATTGTTCACCGTTCATCATTCAATGTTCATTGTTCTTTACTTGTACATTGGGGTGGGGAAATACTACAGATATGTGACCAATCCTATTTTAGTTAGGCATTGACTAATAGCTTAGGTCTCACATCGTGTACGTAGGACTCTAAGACGTACCATTATTCATGTGCTCTTGTTCATTGTTTATCCAGCCGGTCACATACTCTGATAGTTATTTCAAATGCATATTACACTGATAGTATAGTTCATTATTCAGGATCTGGTACTATAGTTCATTGTTATTCATGTACCACAGTTTCATATTCCTGTCTTGTACCATAGTTTATATTGTGATTCTTTCCCCTGCATTTCAGTTTACATTATTTAGTGCTTCTTGTCGAGGTTGTACTTTACTCTTTTCCTGACATGATACGTTGCAGGTGTCGAGGCTTCTACCCTAGCATTATGGATTACGGGACGGGTTGATAGTTAGCTAGCCTGGAGGCTACGAGGAGATTAGCGAAGGGTTAGAACTTGTTATACAGGTTTATTTTTAAAATGGCAATCTTTGTATTATAAAGACATGGTGATTTGGAATATTATTGAGCACGTGTTTAGATGCTGTGATGTGATTTCATGATGTGACTTGAGATATTAGATACTTAGTACAGCTTACTACGTTGTATCTCCCAACGTAGGCTGGGCGTGTCCAACTCATGTCCGATTATTCGGGAGCGGGTCATGACAGATAGTAGCACTACATCTTTATATTATAAAACTGTATTCTTTGTATTGAAATAGGAAAGCCCGAAAGGTAAGTAAAGGTATGCTTTATTCTATCACATAGCACGGTCATCACAATGTTGCGACACAAGTAGGCTATGTAGTATATGACATAAAAATGATCGTAAGGCATGATTAGAAAGACCATTAAAATCATAATGCGTACTCGCTAAAATAATGTGTTAGTTTTGTATGGGGATGAGATGCCTCCCCACCAATGCATGTTGGCACAAAGCTGTCTCGGTCAACCTAATTTTGATAATCGACATAACCAAGCTTAATACAAGAGCTCGGTTACAAGAAGAAAAGACTGCACACAAAAGACATGACATCTGCTTCAACAAGTTGGATCAACAAATTATTATTTCTTGTATCTCTTCTATAATGTAATCTTATGCTTGTTTAGTCTAGGACTTATATACATCAAGTCGTACTGGTACTCCAAAAGAATACTCGATCCACAAAACGAAGTCCACTCAACCAAAGGCCTAAAATCCATTTACAAAAGTCCAATCGAAAACCCAATAACTCATTCCAAAATCAGCTAAAATCCATGCCTCATATGTACACCAAACTCGGACTTGACATTTCTGGAAAACCCAGACAGTTGTGAAATCCTAGATATTGTGGCTCCCAACTTTCAGAAAAATTCAAATATATACCCGAACTCTGTCCATAAAAAGCCTATAAATAAGGATTTTCACTTATTCAACTCACCTACAATCCAATCTTCTATCCTATATTGAGAAAATCTCTGAGCTAAACCTTCCCATCTCCAAGATCAACTCTCCAGCCTTCTAGTTTCAAGTACGATCTCAGTTTAGAAGTCAGTTTGAGTTATACAAGCTTGATTTATAAAAGCTTCTCCCTCTTGTTGTGAAGTCATGAGTCCTTCGGATAAAAGCTCATAGTTGTGAAGTCGTTGTGTCATTCGGATCAAAGCACAAGGTGCAAGGATTCGAATTCAAAGCTTGTATTTCACTATTGTGACTATAGTATATTCAACTCCGAGCAAGAGTTCTCGGGCCTGGACTAGTCCTCTCAGAGGAAAACTAGAATAATAATCTCGGTGTTTGAGTTTGCTTCTCTTTACTCTACTTCTTTAATTACTTGTCTATATACATACATTTTTATTATGTTGGTCACACTCTACCTTTACTTAGAATAATTTTTAGTTGGATAGATATCTCCGCTAGACTCTATTCACCCCCTAGAGTTGTCTAACGATCCTTTAATGCATTCTTATGTATTGATACCCTACCAATTTGCTTATAGATGTAGGGATTATCTCGTTCGTTGTGGAGCTCGTTTGGATGCGGCGAGGTATGGAGTTTTCTTGGCATTTTAAGACGTGCGACTGCATTGAAGACTTTACTTATATGAGACACAATGTATGGCCATCACCTATTATATTTTTCTTTAAGTTGTAAGCCTCAGTGCATGATCTTATCGTAGTTGTGTCACACCCCAATCCCAAAACTCACGGGACCAACACGTGACTTAGCCAGCTGGTACATACCCAAGGGCGAACCCAATCTATGGAACCCCTCAAGCATGTACTTTAGCTGTCCATAAGGTCTCAAGTTCAGTACATAAGTCACACGCAATGTTTATATCTCATCCACAATAATAAAGATAAACTAAATCAAATAGATAAGTGATGATGAATGTAAATATGATTCAGGTTCATCAATAAATAAATTCACGCCCGGTGGAAATAAATCCACTACTAGTAGACAAAAAATAAAATAAAGACAAAAAATAAAATAAGTCCAGACTCCAATAAAGTAAGCATCAATGATGTTGTCAACTGCAACTTTACCGTGGTCTGGTGCCAGCCCTTAAACCTGTGGATATACCTCGTCTATACCTGAATAAAAGTCCAGGTCCTTAGTATAATGCCCCGTCCCAATTATCCTACCCTGTTCTCCATTACGACGTAGGAAACACGGTTATAAAATAATGTCGCTATCCATTGGTCTAGACCGGTTGAATTAAGATCATTTCTTTGTTATGGAATGGCTTATTCGAAATCAAGTCTCATATTCCGCAGGTTGCGCCTTGAGGATGAACTTTGCAGCTAAGTCGGGAGAGACCTTCTGTTGCTCTATTTTTTTATGCCACACTAGCTTCTTTGGCTTTGGTTTTTTGAATGCGTTTTCTTGAATGTTTTCGATGGATTTTATTGCTTGCGTTCTTCGAACTTTGTATTTCATATCAAACTTGGAATAGAAGGGTAGAGTGATGATATGTTGCTTATGCGATTTCAGATGATCGCGTAGACGTCGTTTAGCACGGCCAACCTTTTTCTCTCGCCTAAGTAAATCAAGGTGAGTGACTGATCCTTCTTTCCCTTTTGACCCTCTTGTCTTAAATTAATCGATGCCATAAATGTGAATGAAATGTTAGACGTAGATGCTCGGATACAAAGGCTTATTTCATAGAACGGTTGTGTGCTTTACTTGCGTACATAACTCGTAGTGCTATTACATGCTTTCTTTTACATATATGCCATAGAACTGTGTTACACAGATATTGATGCTATGAATAAACGTCACAATGGTAAGGCAGGACACATTGAAATGGGTTAAGTCTTAAATATTTGTAGACCATGCTTGAGTAAGTAACTTAGTCTATACGGTCATGGACAACTTGTGCACAAGGATTACATTCCTCAAATGGTATCCCGGGGGCCATGGGACCGATTCGACCTAGGAGGAACCTGGATAGCTGTGTTGGGTGTTAGCACGGGTCATTCGAAAAACTTCCAGCAAGCTCATAACTATGCTAGAAGGGTCACCGTCTAAACCTAGCTATAACGTCCAGGATAGCTAGACTTGCCAGTGACCTTCACATAAAATACATGTAGTTTCTGTTAGTTATGATAACAATTGACAGAAAAGAACATGGTAATTTTATACTGCAACGGCACACTCTGTCGTGGGTAGGTTTCATAGTAGTTTATATTGCTTATGCCTACTGGGTTCTTTCATGAAATTTACTATGATGGCTAGAAAGATCACTAATTATATCATACAACTTCTTGAACCAAATGAGAGCATAAAATTTAATTAGTCATCCACCAGTACACGACAATGTACTGATCCTCTATCTCCACAGGTGCTCCGAAAGAACAAGGACATGCCATTTAGCTGAAGGCGATGCTAGCTTATTTTGAAGCCCGTCCATGTGCAGAAGGCTTGTTTCAATCCTTATCAAGACTATACATTCAGTCCAAGAAAGATGGCTCGACCCCCATGATAGCAGGTGTTTGAGATGTTTTGGTTGTTTAAAAGGGAATGTAATGTATGGAATGACTATCTTATCAGCGTTCATTTTGTATTTGAGTCAAGTTATAAGCTAGCATGGCAACTATTATAATAGAGTCCTATAAATGATGTTTATTATCAATGAAGAAAAGTTTCCTTCTGTTTCAAATGTGTTGTTCAATTTCTCTGCGTACTCATTTAGATGTTGTGTTTTCGGAAAACCTTATGACTTTGTCTTGTTCGAGCGCAACTTAGCTTCATACGACATCATGCTCGGGGGATGATTATCGATTCTTCGGAATTGGGACGTGACACTTAGTGAGACATAACAAGATACATAATATATATGCCATTTGTATAGTATAAAACATACATAAATGAAAAACAATGAAGGAAACAAAAATGACTAAAAAACAACCAAAACATGCATACATGAACAACTACACATAAATGAACTGCTAAAAAGAAACATATAACAAATTCCAAGTTCCTACGTGAACATATGGCAAGGTTGATCAAAATGAATAAGCAAAACCCTCGCCCATAGTATAGGCTCACAGGTTTGCTCAAGCAATCAACCTTCGCCCCTAGTATGGACTCGCAGGTTGATCAAACAATCAACCTTCGCCCCTAGTGTGGACTAGCAGGTTGAGAAAAATCAAAAATAGAAATAGCAGTTCAATTATAACGCACTCGTTCTTCCTACTCCCCGCAATACGGTATGACTCATATAAAGTACGAATTTCAATCAACCAAGTATGAACTAACACAATGACAGATCATCTACTAGGCATATCATAGGACAAAAAGAAACAAATACTCGTAAAGAAGGCAAGGTATACTTGCCTGGCTCTACAAGATGTAGATTTAAAGATGGTCCCACGCTACATCAGGTAATTGACCTAAACAATTAAATTAACTAGTTTAATTATTTAATCAAGAACTAACAATCACACATCCAATTTTGTTTATTAATACCCATTGTTAGTCATATGCAACCGAGTCTAAATATCACATATGACACGGGTTCATGGCACAACAAGTACACATGCTTCTATGGGGATACCATGACCTAACTTCTAGCTTTTTGACTACCAAAACTCGAGACTAGGTCCCCAACACATGGACATGTGTATAAACCATATTAAAATCATGAAATCATATTTTTTAATCATGATCTATATCCAATTTAACTTAAATTCTAGAATTAAGGTTTTGGGCATGGTAGATAGGATTTATCGTGTTATGCCTGCTAGTTAATCATATAATTGACCTAAAATATCACCAACACCTAGCAGCAACTTATGGTTATCAAAATATGGTCATTAAATATCTAAATGTAATTTTATTACAAAAATAATTCCCAATTTTCAGCCCTAAAATTAACGTCTTCCTATGTGCCAATATAAGTCAAATCTATACATAGGAATCTAGTTTCGTGGCACACCAAGTTTAGGTTAGGTTTTTATTGATCAAATAACATGAAAACATGTAAAATTTGGTAAAAGTACATATAAAATATGGATTAAAATTCAGATTTACATCTTGCATATTGGTTCTCAAAATTTCACAAAAAATCTAACTAGTATGCGCAATTCTTGATTCTAATTGGTTTTCTAATTCAACATGCATGCATATGATCAATCCTAGGTTCTTTCATGGTTAAAATTTATCAAGAATATGGGTTTAAGGGATGCTTTAATATTTATTTGCAAGAAAATAGTTCTTGAACAAAATTCAAGAAAAGGGTTTTGAAGGCTTACCAAAAAATACAAAGAAAATGATTGGAAGCGAGTTCTTGATTTGTCCAACGCATGATCCTCCTTGCTTACTATTGATGTGATTTTCTTAGTTTTAGGAAGGTGAAGGTGATGGTGTTGATGGTGGTTGAATGGAGTTTTAACGGAAGAGATGGTGAAGAAAGTGTTGTGGAAAGGGTTGTAGATGGAGAGGTTGATGTAGTAGATGGAGGAGATGGAGATGTAGGCTTGTGAAGGAGAAAATGATGAATTATGGGAGAGGGGCTGCTATTTTAGGGTGCTCATGAAATATATTAGGGATAGGCTAGGGTTCTGCTAAAGCAAGAAAGGGAAAGAGAAAGTTGGTTAGGGTTAGAGTTTAAAGGATTAGTTACATATTTATATGTAGATGCATATATGGGTTTAAGTTATATGGGGGCAGAATACTATTAGGATAAATTGGGGAGGGCGCGCGCAAGAAAGGGTTTCTGCCAAATGGGGAGTTAGTTGGTTGGTAGTTTTAGGAAAGTATGTAGTTGGTTAGTTAGTAGTAGGTTAGGATTATATAGGAAGTTCTATATATATATATATTAATCAGAACACTAAGATTTTATTAATAATCGTGAGTCCCAACTTAGGTTACAAAAATTAGAGCCATAGCTCATATTACAAAATCATAGACCTATTCAAAAGTCGAAGGAATTGTAGCATGGGAGCAGCGCACCATAGCCTTCTTAATCTGCCTTTTAACTTCAAAAATCAGTTCTTGAACTCCATACACATATCCTTCATATCTCCATTTGTTTCTATTCTTCCATAATACCCATACTATAGCCCCCGCAGTAACCTTCTTAATGTGTTTGTTGCCTATATATATATATATATATATATATATATATATATATATATATATATATATATATATATATATATATATATATATATATATATATATATATATAAACTTTTTGTATATTTGTAAGGACCCTGATCTTTGGGAATTATTTTATTTATTTATTTAGATGATTTTTCTATATTAAAATAGATTTTTATATTTAATTATGACTAGGGATGTACTTTTTGTAGCTTCGATTTTTGGAGCACAAGAAGCGCCAATCTTTCGAAACGTCCTTCATGAGTTTTGAAATAGACAAGTCCCCCTTCAACTTGACATATTATGTCCCATCTAAACTTGTCCCATCTAAACTTGTCCCCTAGCATGTAGGAACGAAATCATAAAGCAAAATACTCAAGAGGGGGGGTTAATAGAGTAGGCAGCGAAATATTGCTAATTAAAAATCTCATTAGCAGTTAGATAACAGATATAATAATAATCACAAAGTAAATGACAGAAATAAAAGAGTGATCAGAAGGCAAACACAAACACCGAGATTTATACCGGTTTCTCCCTTGTGAGGACTAGTCCAATCGGAAGAACTCTAGCTTCCAGTTGAATCCACTATTGGAAAATCCTGCATGTTTTCATACGAAGTCCTTGCAACTTCTATAGACGCGATCTTTGATACGAAGAACTCGACCAACTTCAATTGTGAAGAGTTGTATCTTCAATCAAGCCTCTGATTACAATCGCTCTTGAAACTTCTAGACCGCACCGTACTGGCAAATCGACTAGAGGATTGTAACTGGCTTGGGATTTGAAAATGGAAGGTTTTTAGAACTCTTTGGAAAAAATATATGATTTAGAAGAGAAGAGATTGAAAGTGAATTGGTGATTTAAAATGATCAAAATTCTTCTCTATTTATAGTTTTTTTAAAGACAGAACTCTGACAGAATTTGGGCAAAATTCGGACAGAACTCTTTGTAACAAACTGCAACTGAAGGGAGACCAAGTTCAAAATCAAACGTTCACATAACGTTCAACTTGGCCGAACTCTGGCCGAACTCTGGCCGAGTTCTGCTAGGGTTCTGCCAGTCGATTTTGAGAAAAATTATTTTGGCTTTTTGAAAAGTTCTTCCGAAACTTTTTGTAAAAATAATGTTTTTCAAAAACATAGGTCATTTTAAAAGGATAGGGCGATTTTGAAAAACGATTTCGGACAGCCTATTTGCCTGTACAACTTGGTATATAATGTATTCCTAGACTCAATAAAATAAAAAATTATATTGCTTTGAAGGAAATACATTCTGAATGGCAAACAGCTTCTGTCTTTAACATAGTAGATATCCATCGTTGAGTAGTGTCCAAAGCATCGTAGGTAAATATCTGAATTGACTTGCATTGATATCGAGACAGAGTTTGATCAATTATTAAAATCAGGTTTGACCATGACCAATGGGCCAACAATCTTCCCCATATTGATAATTGATAAACCTTGCCGATATAACATCTAAGTTTGGATCAATTCAAAAATGTATCAAAAAAATTATTCATAACCTGTATTCATGAAGATGCTAGATCTTATTTTTCCCGTTGTCACTTAGAAAAATAATTGCAAAAGAGAAAGCTGCCCCGCAATAAATGCATAAGTAACAAACAGTGAAGAAACACAAATAAAATTATATAAGAACATTCATCACAAGCATGATATAAACAGTGAATAAAATAAACAGATATAAAACAACACAGGTATGGTATTTGTCACAGGCAGTTAATATAAAGCATAAAGAAAGATAATGCTAGAAGAAAGCTGAAACAAATAAAGTACTAAATAATAAACTAAGCCAAACTGAGGCATAAAAACAACCGTCTATGTAAGTCAGATAGCATAACTAAAATAAGAGTACTGATAATATCTTGGAATGTCGGAGCATTTCCAAGTAAACATAAGACAAAACATTAGTCTCAATATGTAACATCCCAAAAATCATCATCCTCATCATCATTATCATCAGCTGCAGCACCAGCATGTCCAGATGGACCAGCTCCAGAAGTACCAGTTCCAGAAGTATGAGGAGAGGCACCAGAAGTACGATACCAATCGTAGGCGTTCCCTGGTTGGAACAGAGAGTGGACCGCCTTATCATCAATGCGGTAACCAGAAATAGAAGGGTCTCGAGGAAGAGAGCTAGCAGAGTGACCCGTCTGTGTAAATCTTAGATCGGCGAAGGAGTTGGCAATAGCCTGGAACCGAGTCACGTCACGGAACTCATGTTCCCTGGAAGTATCAACATAAAAGGACTGCAGATCTAAAAGATGCTGATGAATACCCGTAAAGGTCATAGGGTAAGACTGAGGAGGAGCAGGTGCTGTAGGAGTAGGTGCAGGAGGAGCAGGTGCAGTAGGTGGAGGAACAGTGGCAATGTTGTGACGAGAGAGTTTGAGAAACTTGGGCTCAGGGTCCAGAGCACAAGTGGATAAGTCAATATCAAATCTCTGAAAGATGCGTGGGATGATCATCGCATAAAAGAGGTTACGGTCTCTTCCGTGACATCTACCCATCATCTGAATGATAGTCTTAGGGACAGAGAAAGGAATCCCCTTAAGAATGTGATATAGAGCAGAAAGCTCAAGTGCACTGACATCATCTTTGGAAGTAAAGTGGAATAGATGATACGATGTAATTCGTAGTTAAACAAGTTCAAGTTATTGGCCTTGAACTTTCCAGGACGAGCACGTGCGGGTGCACAAAGCTCATTCTTGAAACTAACGAGAGTCGTACCATCGGGGAAATCGAAATCAGTGATGTCATCGAGCGGGCACCTTCGTTTGGAATACCAAGGATTTTCACTAACCTTTCATTAGTAAACTCGATATCTGTCCCTCCGACACGTATTCTCGCGGTAAAAGTATCTAACACAAAATTACAGTAAAATAATCTAATGGCATTAGTAGCTATAGAGAATTGTAAAGTAACAAAGTGTTGTAACCCTAATGCCTCAAAGCAAGGATGGTGGTCGGAAAAGACAGTCCATTTGATCGGAGATCCAGTACAAATAGTACGCATAATAAAATCGGCATACCACAATAGGGCTTGGTCGGAAGTTTTGAAGTAAAACTCGTCCGATGTACCGTCATCCGATTGGACCGAAGAAAAGAGGGAATCCGTATGCGGATCCGAAGACGATGCCTCTTCACTGGCATTGGTCTTTTTTCTCTTGCAAGGATTGAATCCCTTAGGCATTCTATCCCAAAGTCTAGAAATCCCTAACAATTAAAAGTGGAGGAGAGAAGGAATTATACCTTCCGAGAATTGGATATGCTGTAGAGGATAAAATTCTCCGTATGAATCTAAAGTTTGGACGAAGATCTCCATGCGGATTGGAAGAAGGAAGATGGAGACTGAACTAGGGTTTAGGGGGCACGGCTGCTGCTGTTTTAATGATGTTTGGAAGAATGAAGAAGAGGGGGCCTTGGGTTCTGACTGGTACATATATATACCCAGCCGAACTCTGGCCGAATTCGGACCGAACTCAGGGCCGAATTCGCCAAGGGTTGCCTGGCTATATATATATATAAATAATAATGAGGCCACGTCTTTTTTATTAATTCATTTCAAATATTTAATTAAGAGTTTAGTAATTTTAAATATCAAAATAATATAATTAATATTATTTTAGAAATTAATATTCTTTACTCAGCATCTGTCTCAGATTAGCTGTAGGAGTATTATCCCAGGTAACGAAGGTTCACCGGGGAACTCTTAAATACCGCTTCGCTTCGACCATAGTCGTGGTGACAGACAGACTCTTTTTAGGCTTGTCTCGAAAACAGTTATTAAGTATCGAATAAATAATTAATAAAACAAAATTAATTAATATTATTGACATCTAAAATTCCTAATTCTCGACGTAAATAATTGAAACGATCTTCCGCTAGAGGTTTTATGAGTATGTCAGCTAATTGATTCTGTGTGTCTATGTATACAAGGTCTATATCTCTATTTTGTTGATGATCTTTAAGAAAGTGATGTCTAATCTCGATATGTTTAGTATGAGAGTGACATACTGGATTCCTAGTCAAATTAATAGAACTAGTGTTGTCACAGAAAATGGGTATGTGTGTAAAATGCGATCCATTGTCTTCTAAAGTTTGTTTCATCCACAAAATTTGTGCACAAAAACGTCTTGCGGTGATATACTCAGCCTTGGTTGTTGATAATGCAATATAATTTTGCTTTTTACTAAACCAAGAGACTAGAGCTTTTCTTAGGAAATGACATGTGTCGCTAGTAGCTTTTTCTATCTACTTTGCATCCGACAAAATCAGCATTAGAATAATCGGTTAGGTCAAATGACGTGGTTTTGGGATACATAAGCCGACAGAAGAAGTGCCTTTAAGATATCGGAAGATACGCTTAACTATGCACAAATATGATTCCTTAGGATTAGCTTAAAAGTGTACACATAGACAAACACTAAACATAATGTCTGGTCGACTAGCAGTTAAATACAGGAAGCTACCGATCATACCTTGATACTTACGTATGTCGACAGGTTTGCCTTGTTCATCAATATCAAGCTTCGTTGAAGTCGCCATTGGAGTGCTAAGTGGCTTGACTGCTTCCATGTCGAACTTCTTTAATAGATCCTTTATGTACTTTGCTTGATTTATGAATGTTCCATTGTTGGTTTGTTTGATTTGCAGTCCGAGAAAGAATTTCAGCTCTTCCCATCATGCTCATCTCAAACTCATTCTGCGTACACTTTGAAAATTCTTGACAAAGTGATTCATCAGTAGATCCAAAAATAATATCATCTACATAGACTTGAATCAAAAGAATGTTGTTATTCAAAGATTTTATAAACAAAGTAGTGTCAACCTTTTCCTTTGAAAACCCGTTATCAAGTAGAAAAGAGCTTAGACAATCGTACCAAGCACGAGGGGCTTGTTTCAAACCGTATAAGGCTTTCTTCAACTTGAAAACATATTCAAGAAATTTGAAATCAGTAAAACCAGGAGGTTGAGCTACATAAACTTCTTCTTTTATAAAACCATTTAAAAATGCACTTTTGATATCCATTTAAAATAATTTAAAATTATGAAAACTTGCAAATGCACATAACATACGAATAGATTCTAATCTCGCAACTGGGGCATAAGTCTCATCGTAGTCAATACCTTCTTCTTGATTGTATCATTGAGCTACGAGTCGAGCCTTATTACGAGTCACTAAACCATTCTCGTTCAGTTTATTTCGAAATACCCATCGGGTGCCAATGACCAGATCATCAATGGGCTTAGGAACAAGTTCCCAAACTTGATTCCGTTCAAAATGATTAAATTCTCTTGCATAGCATCTAACCAAAATTTATCACTACATGCTTCTTCAATATTTTTGGGTTCAAACTACGAAACAAAAGCAACACAAAAAGCTATATCTTTATTAGAGGAACGAGTACTTACACCCTTGGTAATCTCACCAATTACCAAGTCCTTTGGATGATTAGCCAAAAATGTATCTCTTTTGGTGTAGTCTCCGGATTGCTAGTTCTGGCTTCTTTGCTTGAAGGTTCATCTGATGCTTGATGTGATGGTTCTGTACCTCTGTGTGAAGGTTTTGCAATAGCTGTACTTGGTGTGATTAAGTCTTCATTGTCATCATCATCTAAGTGTTGATTTAGCTCATCAAACTTGACATTGATAGATTCTTCGATGATCATGGTTCTTTTGTTGAAGACTCTGTATCCTTTGCTCTTTGCTGTATAACCTAAAAATATACCTTCATCCGCCTTTTCATCAAATTTACTCAAATTGTCTTTAGTATTAAGAATAAAACATTTACAACCAAATATCTTGAAACATGAAACATTTGGTGTTCTATCAAACCATAGTTCATAGGGAGTCTTCTTCGATATAGGTCGAATTAGAACCCTATTGAGAATATAGCATGCTGTATTTATAGCTTCAGCCCAAAAGTATCTAGGTAGACTAAACTGGTTTAATATTACTCTAGCTATTTCAGATAGAGTTCTGTTCTTACGTTCCATAACTCCATTCTGTTGCAGAGTCCTAGGGCAAGAGAATTTATGCAAATAACCGTGTGTGTCACAAAATTGCTTGAATTCTGCATTCTCAAATTCGTCGCCATGATCACTACGAATGTGAGTAATCATGAATCCTTTTTCATTTTGTACTTTTTTGCAAAAGGTGATGAATTTTGATAATGCATCGTTCTTGCGTGTAAGAAAATAAACCCATGTATATCTAGAGAAATCATCTATAATGACAAATGCAAATAACTTACCACCTAGACTAGCAATTCTACTGGGTCCAAATAAGTCCATATCCAACAGTTGTAAAGGTCTAGTAGTACTTACAGTGTTCTTGGATTTGAATACTGATTTAGTAGCTTTGTTCTTTTTACATTCACTACATACCGTATCCTTCTTGAAAGAAATGTGCGGTAAGTCGCGTACCAACTTCTTTGTAGATAGTCTTGAAATTGTATCCATGTTTGCATGGCTGAGTCTCATATGCCATAGTTGACTCTCGATACTTTTGGCCATCAAACATCTACCTGCTTTGTTAGCATCTTCCAACAAATAGAAAACATATATGTTGTCTTCTCTAATACCTTCAAATATGGTACTACCAGTTGAACTATCAACTACAGTACATTTATCTTTGACGAAATTAATACCATAACCGTGATCAGCTAAATGGCTTATGCTGAGCAGATTATGTTTTAACTCAGTAACTAGACATACATCTTTAATCACTGGATAGGGAGCCTTACCAATGTCATCAATACCGATTATGTACCCTCTTAGATTATTACTGAAGGAGACATAGCCTTCTTTATTCTTCTTCGACAGTGTTACGAATAGTGAAGCGTCACCGATCATGTGCCATGAGCAACCGCTGTCGAGGATCCATTTGCTCCTAGCATGTAAAGGGCGTCCTACCTACAAAATAATTTACAGATGAAACTCTTGGTACCCATTTCTTGTAGGGTCCTAACTGGTTAGTTTTTGGCATCCATACATAAATATTTAAATCTACTAACTTTCTAATTCTACATGTAGAAGATATATGACTAATGAGGCCACAATAATGACATTTAGCATGTTGAGTGTTGAAAGTAGTCTGAGGTGCATGATTGGTAGGTTTTGGTTTTCTAGTATAGAAGAATGCATGCCTATTTGTCTTCTTGGGTATAGTTTTGGTATGGTTTGGTCTGACAGTGTTAGTCGTATTCCGATGATTCGGTAATTGACACATGTTAGAATAGGAAGCAGCAACTTCAGGCCATTTTCCTAAACTAATTTCCAACTTTTTGAAAGTGTCATATAATCTAGTATAGTCAGATGTGAGTGATTCTAATCTGACCTGTACACACTGGAGACTCTCTCTCCTTAGATAGGTCTTCCTTTAACTGGATAATAGTTTATCTTTTTCTTCGGATAGCTTAACAGTCTCGTGTAACAATAATTTAATAGAAGAAAGCTCACCAGACTCATTTAAAGAGTCATTATTTCTAATATGATCTAATTGGTCGGTAAGTCTTCCTATTTCACCTTTGTACTCTTTGAGTACCTTCTTAGAGGTTTCATATTTACTATGCAGTTTTCTATAATCATTTAGCAGGTCACTAAAAGCCTCTCCTAATTGCTCAAAGGTGAAATCATCATAAGGATCAAATAGAGGATTAGTGATTACCTGATCGCAAGACATCAAGCATACATTTGCAGCGTCATCTGATTGTTCGTCTTCTGAGTCGCTGGCTTCACTTTCATGCCATATGCTTGTGTTGGCGTACTTTCTTAATATAGATTTCTTCAGGTAGCCTTTGTCATATTTGCTGCTTTTCTTTGATGATGATGCTGTGGGACAATCTTTCTTCATGTGTCCTTTTTTCTTGCATCCGTGGCAAATAGGATCTTCCTCGTTGTTGTTGTTGTTGTTGTCTTTGCTGTCTTTTATTCTTCTGTTAAATCTTATGAACTTCTTGAATTTTCTTACCAGAAGAGCTTGATCTTCAGAGTCAGAGTCGCTGTCGTCAGATTCATCTTCGATGGTTCTGATATGTTGAGCCTTGAGAGCGATCGACTTCTCTGACTTCTCCTTTGGCGTAGCATCTTCAAAGTCTTGAAGTTCTAACTCGTGAGTGAGTAGCTTACCTATGAGTGTTTTCAGAGACATTGTTGAGAGGTCGTTCCCTTCAATGATTGCTGTAGCCTTTGGAATCCAGTTCTTGTAAGGGCTTGTAGAAGTTTACGAATCTTTTCGTGGTTACTATATCCTTGCCTAGTGAAGACAGAGGATTTACAATATCCAAGAATCTTGTAAACATCTGAGTGAGTGATTCACTTGGCTTCATTTTAAACGCCTCATACTCCTGGGTAAGTCTGCTGATCTTTGACTCCTTGACTTGTGTTGTTCCT